>PVLA01006781.1:0-117125 GCA_004027455.1 Hydrochoerus hydrochaeris
TTCTATTTTCGATTTCATATTGAGTATTACATGAAAATATATATATGTGAATTACACAAATTACAATTATCAGTACAAAACATTCCAAGATCCCCGCGCCCAATTCCCACATGCGGTGTCCTTTTCCTGGAGAAGCGATTCCTTGAAGCGCTCTCCTCCACCCATGGACCTTGTCACAAGGCGTGGATGGACTAGGACGTGGCACGGACGGAAAAGGGCGCCGCAGTTCTCTAATATTGTCACATGCTAATTGTTCTGCATGGAATTATTTTCCTTGCTCTTCTCCTGGCCAGTTTCCTGGGCCTCTTAGGTGCCAGTTCAGTCACTTTCTTGAGGAGGACTTGCTGCCTTCCCTGCTGAGCTGCAGTTCATCTATAACCCATGACAGGCCACCACCTTTCTTGCAGCTGTGGCATTTAACATAGTCAACATGTAATCGTTAACTGTGTAACTGATACCTGTTTTTCTCTTCTGCTTGTTTCCATGACAGTAAAAATAACATTTTTAGACATTCCTCATTTCTCAGTACCTACTCTATTACTGAGCAAAAAATCTAGGTTTTCAATAAGCAGTCATTGAATGAATTAATTAATGAAAAAATATTCTAAACCAAAGTCGGTTACTCACTTGCTGTGAGGATTTAAGCAAATCACTTTTGGAGGCTCAAGCCACTCAGCTATAAAATGAGATGTGTTGACTTCTGGGGACTTACTGCCCTATACATTGTACAATTCTACCATAAAAATCACCCATAAGCCAAGATTATAATGCAATCCTATCTCGTTAGAATTTGGTCAATTAAGCATCTAACTCCAGAGAGCACTTTGCTCACCTTATTTTGCATCCTGCTAAGATAAACTAATGAGGTCCCAGCAGCCCTCACTTTAAAAACGAAATGCAGTAGTAGGAATCTCAGAAGAGAATTGCTGGAACCTCTAAACCATAATAATATAAAAAGGTTAGTCAGTGCAAGACTCTCCAAGATGGTTGTTTAAAATGCAGACTTCTGCCTCCATTCTCATGGATTCTGATTCCAGTCTGACAGAGGGGAAACTAAGGAATCCTCACTTTCAAGAAGAGGTCAGGTGATTCCAATACAGGTGGTGGTTTAGTGACAATCAGATACATGTATAGTGTTCTATAATACAGTACCTGAAAAGCTGTCCTCTAACAAAATAAAATAACTGAATGTGAAATGGTAAAGGATTAAAAAGCAAAGACCCTCTCTTGGGGGCTTAATAACCAGAGTTGATGGAATTCATTACTATGGGCACCTTGGTTCACTGGGGATTGTGGCAATGTTCAGAAAGAATTTTGTCACTACAGTGGAAATTGGGAGTAAGGAGTGAAGCTACTTAGCATTTAAATGGATAGAGACCGGGGAAGCTTTTAAACATTATATAATGAACCAGACCTTTGTGAGAATTATCAGGATCAAAATGTCAATAAAGCACAGGTAAAGAAACACTAGTTTAAAGTCAAAACCACATCAAACATAATTGCCAGGCCATATAGCAAAAAAATAAAATAAAAAGTGTCACATGGCAAGAGCAGAAATTGCTGACTAGGTCTTGGGGCTAATTGAAGGCACAATTTCAATAGCTTGTTATTGCTGTATTTTTGAGGCTAAACCACATTTGTGAGGCTCTTTGGTTAATTGTCAAGCAAGAGCCTCATTAATAAAGCTCACTTTTTGATGTGGAAGTCATGTGGTTTTCTTAAGAATCAATAGGATACCCCGGCACCTGGGTATTCACAGATTCAGGGACTCCTGTCAGAAACACTTCTCACAGGATTCACAGTCGACATGGAAACGGTCTTCCAAAGAAAATACATTTTTGCTGCAAGATTTTCATCACTGCTAAGACACAAAGGTCACTTTGAGCATCTATTCCTCTGTTCTTGGGGGTGCAAAATGGAAGACCAAACCCCTTCGGTGTGTCCCAAAGCAGCATGACGGCCAGGACCTAAAATGTGGAGCTGCAGGGTGAATTAGTTGAAAGGGTAAAATACAAGAAGTGACGATGCATTGTGGACACCAGGGCTAAGACAGATTCGCTGAGGTGTAAAGCTTGGCACGCCCCTGCCTCACACACTGGCTGGTCTCTGGAAGACCTAAGAATACGTCCTCCTCGTGACCGTCAAACCATGTTCCCATCACTGCTAACTGACAAAGGGAGTGGTGATCCCACCCTACCCAAAGCACCGCTATTCAAATTCTTTGCTGACCAAAACAAAATAGAACAACAAATGTAAGTTTAAATTCAAATATGACTAGTGTTCTAAAGTGTGTCTTAAAATTTAAGACTGTTCATAAGAAAAAAACTTAAAAATTCTGAAGTTGCACCCTGGAGTCTTCAAGCCAGAAGCTTCAAAGTGGAACTAATAAAGGCACACTTGTAAAGCAGATTACTGAGGGGGAGCATGATTGAAAAGGGAAAAAGGAGGAACAGGACACAGTAGCGCCAATACCATTGTCAAAGATAATGTCAGAGCCTCAGAGGTAAGTCACTAAACAGAAACAGCGTCTGAGAAATAGCAGCATGTTTCCAGAGACAACAATGCTTAATGCATTTAGGAGTTTTATAGAACACCCAAAGAGCTCCCTGCCTGGCAGTTCTCAGAATCAAGAAATATTTCCCTTTATCTAGTCATGGTTCTCCTGCCACAATTTTAAGTATCTTTACTCTCAATGGAAATGAAAAAATGTAATTGAGTTTTCCTGTAAACGGCAATAAAAAAATAGGACAAAGTTACAAAAAAATGACTTTAACGAAGAAAAGTTTCTTTTGCATGAAAATGTTAGTAGCATTTCATTGGCACTTCAAAGATCAGCACTAAGGTGTAGCTCCCTCTCTAGCTCCTTCAGGATGAGAATCCTAGTGCTCAAATTTTATGTGCACATAAATTACCAGTGGATCTTGCTAAAGTACAGAGGCTCGTTGAGCAAAAGAGACGACGAGGAGTCTGTACTTTGGACATGATTGCATCTGATGTCCATGTTTCATATAAGCAGAACATATTTTAAGTAGCAAGGCATTAGGCTATTTCCTTAAGGTTTTTTAAAAACTATACTCATTTAACAAACATTTAACATGAGTGTAAATAACATTAAATAAAACACAGTGCTTGATGTCCAGAAATTGGCAGAATACACAGGTGTTATGGTTGACGCATTGCATGCCCTTGAGAAGTCCAGAGGTTTAACCAAGACAGCAGGGAGCAGGGTCCTTTGTAAACATCCTCAGCCTGTGCAAGAGGAGAGCACAGAGGTGGTGTGAGTGCTACACTCATCCTGGGGGTGTGGGGTGGGCTTGCTTACAACATAAGGGAGGATACGAGGTTGTTGGCCCCTCCCCCTTTGTCTGGCTGCTTTTGCTGGTTGCTGCCTTGAAGTGTTTCCCCTCAGCCATGCCACCTGCCTTGGAGCCAGCTGATTATGGACTGAAACCTCCACAAACAGTGAGATAAATAAACCTTTCCCTCCTTCAGGTTGGGTGTTGGAAATTTTGTCCCAGCAAGGAAGAAAAGTAAACAAGACAACAGGTTAGTCAGGAAATCAGGTCTGCAAACTAATGATGGCCCAGCATGAAAGGAAACAGCAACCTCAGCGATGCCCATGGCAAACCAGAGCATTCCCTTCCTCTAGTGCACAATTTCCAGAGGCCAAATTCAATGAGATCACACTGTGAGAGTAAGTAAGAAAATAGCAAGACCAGCCTGTATCATGTCTGAGAACAGAAACAAAAAAAAATAAAGAACAATGTGAAAAACAACAAAAACTCCATGTCACCCTTGTAACTGATGTTTCTTTACCAATTACAACTTTATCCTTTTTATACCCCCTAAATGAAAACTATTAAAATAGCAATCATGAAATTAAGACTCCTCCTTGAAAGCTCTTGTAGAAAGAATAATGGCCTCCCAAGGGAGTAACCATCCTAATCCCCAGAAGTTGCAAATATGCTTATTAATGATAAGGGGAAATGAATATATGGAGATTACCTTGAGTTATCAAGATGAGCTCCATGTAATCATGAGGATTCTTGGAATGGATGAGGAAGACATAAGAGTCACTCTCAGAATCTTGGAGAGAGCTTAGAAGATGCTTTGTTGCTATTGTTAAAGAGGGGGAGGGGACACTAGCCAAAGTTCCTGAGGCAGCCTCTACAAACCCACAAGGGAAGGAAATCCATCCTCCTCCAGGGCTGCCAGAATGAATGCAGTCCTCCTAACACTAATTGTCACCCAGTAAGAAATACTTTGAACTTCTGATATCCAGATTTGTAAGAAGGTACATTTGTGTTGTTTTAAGCCAATAAATTTTTGGCAATTAATTAAAGCAGCAATGGAATACTAATGTAATACTCCATTTGGGAAAAGTGACCCAACTTCTTTTAGTCTTTTCAGATCACAGGATTCAATCCCAAATCTTGTCACATAAGCCCCTCCTAACACCCTCTTAGTGTTTCTCACGTTCCTCTGTCTCTATTGCCACAAGTTGATCAACTCAGCTTGCTTTGACTACAGGCAGATTCCTGTGATCTTGGTTAGTGGGCATCCATAGTGCAGTGTACACAATACAACATTAAAGTAAACAGAGAGAAGACTTCTACCTGAGCAGGACCACATAAAGAGTCCACAGGTCACTAGATGAAGAATAGAGCAGAAGGGAAAAAGAACTGATGTAGGCCCCTTGCAGGAACAAGTTTGCTAAGTAGCATGTTAACAAGTCTGCTAACAAGCGTGTTAAGGAGAAGCAGGAAATGAGACCAGGAAACATGGTAGACTTATGATCTCCTGATTCACCAATTTCCCCAAAGTGATAAGAAATTTTAAAAATCACCAAAGAGCTTATGAAAAAAATAAAAACAGCTACCTGATACAATTTGTATTTTGAGAGATTATTGCATTTACTGCAATGAAAGAAGAATTTGAGATGCCCAAGAAGACCAGATAGAGAGCAGGTGTGGGGATTCACCACATGAGAAAGGTAAAGGTGTGAATTGAGGCAGAAATATTAGAAACAAAGGCTTGACAGCATTCCTTAGAGAAAATGAGGAGGGAAAAATCGAAGGATTTACTGAGATTAAAAATGAGAACCTAAGAGTTACTTCAAAAACACTGTTGATAATCTTGGGAAAATGCTTAAGGATCTTGGTAATTGCAGTTAGGGTCAATTGGCAAACACGAAATCAAATGTTTTTGTCCTGTAACTAGTTGCAGAGCAATTGGAATGGAGGGAATCAGTAGGCTTTTACTTGATACATTGGCTCAACTCTTAGTTTTCCCACTTGCTGCCTATTTGCCCCTTTGGATAAATTACTTAATCTCCATCAGTTTTTTCATGATACCAGTCTCCCAATAGTGTCAGAATTAAATAACATTCTATTTACATATTTTGTAAACTATAAATCATTATGTGAATACAGATGTAATTATCAAAGGTGTAAGCAGGGTCATTGCAAAAGGGTGTTTCTCAGGAAGGGCTCTGTAACATTTCAAGTGCTATATAATATTTTTTTAGAGTGAAGGAATTATAGTCAGGTGCTCCTTGGTTAGGTCTTGGTGTTTTTCTTTAAAGAGGAATGATGTGGCCTCAAATAAATGATTTAACTTTCCAATTTTGATTTCCTCTTCAGTAATATGGTAGACAATGAAATGTACTCCTATAAAATGTTACAAAAGTAGTAAATTATCTATTATTCTGCCTGTCACATAGTTACTACAGGACAAAAAGGAAGACAAATTGTCATTCTATGTTTTAAATATTTTTATGTCTCTCTTTAAGGTATTTTTATTTTTTAGATTCAAGGTGGCACACCTTCCATAAGATTTCCCCTTTTTCCTTTTTTTCCCCAAAGCACATTAAATTATTGGAGTGAAAAAAGTAGAGATCAACAATGACATAGAGAATTCTATGGACAGTATTGACTGAACAGAGTTTGACTGAATTTCTTTTTTTTTAATTTTAGAAGCTATATTTTTAATGCAATATATGCTCAAAACCTTTCTAGACAGTATTTTAAAACATAAAATATCTCCAAAAGAAAATATTCAACTAATGATAACATAGATAACTTTTTATGTAAGTGAAATGTTACAAGATGTTAACATTAAAGTTATGATTAGGTTTTTCACAGTCCAAAGTACAGAAATTTGTGAGCTTCCTGTACAGAATAGAATAATCTTACTCCTGACCCAATAGTTCAGCAACACACTAGGAATCCCCCACTAGTCCCTGAATGCTTTCTTCCAGTTGTTCGTGTTGCATGCTTATTTCTGTTTGTTCCTTTGGTTTATCAGTTCTTCTAGCCTGAGACATTTTTTCATCTTAGCGCGAACTCTCTGTGTTTTCCTCAAGGGGATGACCAGTCTTTTCTTAATATCCAGCCTGTAGGTTCGGTACAGCTTAGCGTCATTCATGTCAGTAACCAGCAGTCAAAGAATTTCCTAAACTTCTCTAGCATTTTGCTTATGTATTTTGAACTTCTGCTGTGATTGTAATAGCCATACCTTCATGGAATACTTGCATTAATTTTCCCCAGGAGAAACAAGGCAAATCTTGTCAAAGCTTCACAAGAACAAAAACTCTTAATTTCACAACACTTTTGGATGTGTCTTCCATTGTAACATCAAGAACCAAAGAAGAGAGGCCCCATAGGTTCTGCAAGCTTGAGTGGACCTTGCCCAGTGACCTTCATTCAACCAGGGGAGCTAGGCCTGCCAAAGGGGAAGCCAGGCCCGTGACACTGCCATGAGGTGAGTTGCAGCTTGCAAGGGCAGGCCCGGGAAAAGTTTGGGACCATCATTCCTGGCAGCTGGGTGCTCGCCCAGCCCCCTAGGACACTGGACCACACCCCAGAGGTTCTGCAGGATTGAGTAGATCATGCCCAGTAACCTTCTTTCGACCAGGGAAACCAGGCCCAAGGCACAAGGGGATCTAAAGCCACATCAGTCCCTGTAGCAGAGGGTGAAGGAGATGATTTCCAACACATCCAGGGAAAGCTTTGGAACATTGTTGGAAACACAGAAATATAGGAAAATGACTAAACGAAAGACCAAAATGCAATCTCAAACCTCCAGCCCATCTGAAGAAATCCTAGGACCCATGTACATAGAAGAAAATACTAGTCATACACCTGAAATGCCTGAAATGATATCAACTGAAATAAGGAAGCAAGTACAAGAAGCTATGAGGGAACTCAAATCAGAAATAATCTCACAGGTAAAAGAAGAAATGATAAAAGTAGTGAAAGAAATACTGAATGCACCCAATGAAGACACAGCTTAAAAAGCAGAGGAACAAAGCAAAATGATAGAATCCCTGAATAAACAGTTTAAGAAACAAACAGAATACATGAAGCAGGTTCAAAGAGATATACAGGAAATCAAAAATTCTATTGAAAGTTGCAAAAACCACCTCAACAAAAATGAAGCTAGAATCTCAGACCTCGAAGATAATTGCAGCTAGTGAATAGGAAAGGAAAGATCTTCTTAAAATAACAAGAAATCAGGAAATAACAATTCAACAGCTGCAAGATGATGCAAAGAAAAACAACAGAAGATTAATAGGGATAAATGAAAAACAAGGGGACAACACAAATGATATCAAGAGGCTATTTACAGAAGTAATAGCTGAAAACTTCCCAAACATGAATATGGAAACTGACGTAAAGATTAGTGAAGCATATAGAACTCCAAATAGCCATAACCAAAACAAAACTACCGCCAGACATATAATTATCACCATCACAGAAATCCAACATAAGAACAGAATATTAAAAGCTATTAGAGAGAAAAGACAGATAAGACCTATAAAGGAAAACCTATCAGAATCACAGCAGACTTCTCAGCACAAACAATGAAGCTAAGAAGAGCATGGAGTGAAGTGTTTCAGATCCTAAAGGAAAATGACATCCAACCCAGACTGATGTACCCTGCAAAAATGACCTTCAAAATGGATAGAGAAATAAGATACTTCCATGACAAAGAACAGCTGAAGAACTTCATGATCACCAAACCAACCCTACAAAGAATACTGAAAGACATTCCAGATACACATAGGAAAAAACCACTAAGCAAGACAAACAATTAAAAACAATGGAAAGTTAAGACACAACATCAGAAAGATAACATGTCAACAATAAACCAATATATGACAGTTATAACCATTAATGTAAATGGCCTCAATTCACCAATTAAAAGAAACAGACTGGCAGAATGGATCAAGAAACAACATCTAACCATATACTGTCTATAAGAAACCGATCTAACCCAAAAGGAAACTCACAGACTGAAAGTCAAAGGATGGAAAACAATACTCCATGCAACAGGAACTCAAAAAAAAGTGAGGGTAGCTATTCTGTTTGCAGACCATGTGAATTTCAAGCCAAGAATGGTCCAAAGAGATAAAGAAGGTCACTACATACTAGTTAGGGAAAAACTGCAAGATGAAGAGATAACAATCTTAAATATATATGCACCAAATTGCAGAGCACCTAGCTACACAAAGCAAGTATTAACAGAAATGAAAAATCAAATAGGCAATAACACAATTGTGACAGGAGACCTTAACACACCATTGACACAGAAAATCAGCAAAGAAATAACAGAACTGAATCACACCTGTGAACAAGTGGATTTGATAGATGTATACAGAGTGTTCCATTGAACAACATCAGAATATATATTCTTCTCAGCAGTACATGGGACATTCTCTAAAATAGACCATACACTAACCCACAGAACATATTTAAGTAAATGCAAAAGAATTGAAATTTTCCCATGCATGTTATCAGATCATAGAGCCATGAAACTAGAAATTAATGATAAAAGTAACTGCAAAAACACCACAAACACATGGAAATTGAATAATACACTCTTGAACAATCAGTGGGTCACAGAGGAAATTAAAGAAGAAATTAAACAATATCTACAAGCAAACAAAAATACAAATACAACTTACCAGAACCTGTGGGATGCAATGAAAGTGGTCTTCAGAGGAAAATTTATTACACTGAGTTCACACATTAGGAAACCAGAAGGAACACAAATAAGCACCCTGATATTACATCTCAAACATCTAGAAAAAAAAAGCACAAGCCAAGCCCAAAGCCAAAAGAAGGGAGGAAATTATAAAGATCAGAGCAGAAATTAATGCAATAGAGACTAAGAAAACAATACAAAGAATCAATGAATCAAAGAGTTGGTTATTTGAAACAATAAATAAAATTGATAAGCCCCTAGCAAACCCAATTTAAAAAATGAAAGAAAAGACTCAAATTCATGCAATACAGCATGAAAAAGGTGAAATCACTACCAACCCTGTGGAAATAAGAAGATCATCAACAACTATTTCAAAAACCTCTACTCTCATATATTTGATAACACAGAAGCAATGGACAGATTCCTAGAAACATATGAACCACCAAAGCTGGATCAAAAAGATGCAAAACTGCTGAATAACTCAATTTCTATTAATGAAATTGAAAATGTAATCAAGTCCCTACCAACAAAGAAGAGCCCAGGCCCAGACAGATTCACTGCATAATTCTACAAGAAATACAAAGAAGACTTAATGCCAACACTCCTCAAACTCTTCATTGAAATTGAAAGGGAAGCAATTCTCCCTAAGTCATTCCTGTAAGCAAATATCACTCTAGTACCAAAACCTGAGAAAGACCCAACTAAGAAAGAGAACTACAGGCCATTCTCCCTAATGAACATAGGTGCAAAAATTCTCAACAAAATATTGGCAAACAGGATGTAGCAAATCATCAAGAAGATTATATACCATGACCAAGTGGGATTCATCCCAGGTATGCAGGGATGGTTCAACATACGTAAATCAATAAATGTAATCCACTATATCAATAGAGCCAAAAGTAAGAATCACATGATCATTTCTATAGATGCAGAAAAAGCTTTTGATAAGATCCAACAGCCATTCATGATAAGAAACTTACAGAGAATTGGAATACATGGTCTTTACCTCAATATAATAAAGGCCATCTATGACAAACCAACAGCCAGTGTCATTATAAGTGGCCAAAAACTGAAAGCCTTTACCTTGAAATCAGGCACAAGACAAGGATGTCCCTTATCACCGCTCCTATTCAATATAGTACTGGAAATACTAGCCAGAGCAATTAGACAAGAGAGAGAAATAAAATGAGTAAAGATAGGAAAAGAGGAAGTTAAGTTATCATTATTTGCAGATGACATGATACTTTACATACAAGACCCCCAAAACTCCATTGAAAGACTCCTAGATATAAAAAAGAAATTCAGCAATGCAGCTGGATACAAAGTCAATACTCAAAAATCAATAGCATTCTTATACACTAACAACAAAATTACCAAGAGAGAAATAAGAGAAGCCACACCCTTCACACTAGCATCCAAAAAAATACTTAGGAATTAATCTAACAAAAGATGTAAAGGAGTCATACAGAGAAAATTATAATACCCTGAAAAAGAAATTGAAGAAGACCTCAGAAAATGGAAAGACATCCCTTGATTCATGACAGGAAGAATAAATATTGTGAAAATGGCCATTCTCCCAAAATTGTTATACAGATTCAATGCAATCCCCATAAAAATACCACTATCATACCTCATAGACCTAGAGAAATCACTCCTAAAATTCATCTGCAACCAGAAGAGACCTAGAGTAGCAAAGACAATTCTAAGCAGCAAAGTCAAGGCAGAAAGCATCACAATCCCTGACTTGAAGTTATACTACAAAGCTACCATAATAAAATCAACATGGTACTGGAATAAAAATAGATCTGAAGATCAATGGAATAGACTAGAAGATACAATGATCAACACGTTCAACCACCTTATCTTTGATAAAGGGGCCAAGCATGTTCATTGGAAGAACGATAGTCTCTTTAATAAATGGTGCTGGAAAAACTGGCTTTCCATATGCTGAAAACTAAAGTTAGACCCATGCCTGTCACCATGTACTAAACTAAAATCTAAATGGATCAAACATCTAAATATTAAAACAGAAACACTAAATCTGATGGAAGACAAAATAGGTTAAAATCTTGAAGGCATAGGGGTTGGTAGAGAATTCATGAACAAGAACCAAACTGCATGGGAAATACTTCCCAGAATCAATAACTGGGATGACGTCTTATTAAAGAGTTTCTGCATGTCCAAAGAAATCTCCAGCAGAGTGAAAAGAAAACCCACAAACTGGGAAAAAATCTTAGTGAACTGTTTCTCAGACAAAGGACTTCTGTCTAGAACTTATAAAGAATTTTTAAAAATCAGACCCCCAAAATTCAAAGACCCAATCCAAAAATGGGCATCCAAGCTGAACACACAGTTCTCAGATGAAGAAATACGAATGGCAAATAAATACATGAAAAAATGTTCATCATCATTGGTCATTAGAGAAATGCAAATTAAAACCACACTGAGGTTTCATCTCACTCCCGAAAGAATGTCCAGGATCAACAAAACTACCAACAAATTCTGGAGGGGCTGTGAGGAAAAGGAACTCTTCTGCACTGTTGGTGGGAGTATAGACTGGTGCAACCACTGTGGAGGTCAATCTGGAGATTCCTCAAAAAGCTGGGGTTGGAGGTCCCATTTGACCCAGCTATTCCACTCCTAGGCATATTCCCAGAAGAACTGAAAACATCATACCACAGTGATATATGTGCACCCATGTTTATAGCAGTACAATTTGTAATTGCCAGATCTGGGAAACAACCTAAGTGCCCATCAACTCAGTATGGATAAAAAAAATCATGGTATTTTTATACAATGGAGTACTACTCAGCTATAAAGAATGATCACGTTGAGATATTTATAAATAAATAGATGCAAGTTGAATGCATACTCCTAAGTAAAGTAAATCAAACTCACATGTATAATACCATATAGCCTCCCTAGTTTAAGAAATGGTAAGAGTACAGAAGATTTTATGGTAATCATGGTTCACCATTATATTGCTTTGTAGTCTTATGTTTTCGTCTATTGGTTAGAATGATTTTATTCTGTTTTGTTTGATCTTAATATATGTGATGGTATGAATAGTTACTTTGAAGAAAAGACAATATGGCAGCCATTGTTAATTTGATATCATTTTGCTCTGAAGTTCTACCATGCTTTTGTTTTTCTATTACCATTCATTCTATCATATTGTGTCTTATTGGATTTTAATATGTATGACAGTATAAACAAATTTTTATGGAAAATGAGATAATATAGTTGCCATTCTTCATCTTCGGCTATTTGGTTCAGAATGCCTTGCAATACTTTCATTCTCTTGAGTGGTTTTATTCTATTTTGTTATATTTGACATTATTGTGTAAAGCTAAGCTCAACTATTTGAAAGGAAGCGACATGATGATAGCTACTGTTAATATCCAATTGTCTTGTTGTGAAGTGCTGTGTTGCTTACACTGTTCTGTTCTGATCTGCTTAGATCTGTCCTCTTTTGTTTTATTCTCTTTAAAATAAAAAATTTTTAAAAAAAGAACCAAAGAAGACACAATGTGATATCTATGAACTGTTTCAGGAATTTGAGCACCATGAAGAAACTAGAAGAATACGTATGTAACATCAACACAGAATTTGAACTAAAGTTAGTTCATTTTCCTAAACTTCTAAATAATTGGGAAAAGATGGAAGGGAACAAGAAAGTAGAAGGAAGCCAGAGCAAAGTCCATGGGAAGAAGATGATACAAGCAAGGGGCAAGCCAATGTTGCTTTCAAATTCCCAGACAGAGCTGACACAACACTAAGAAAAACACTAGGATTAAGCAAAAATGGTAGTAAAATGAAAGTCCAGTTGGAGAGTGGGAAGGGTCTTTATTAAGGCTTCTTGTGTGGTCACCTGCAATTGTCACCCTGGCATTTTGGAGACACTTCCACTGGCGGAAGGCAGCCTCTCTCCTACCTGACAGTAACTTCTGCCGGGTGATGAACTATGCCACTGCACGCTGAGCTCTGATGCAGCTTCAGAGTGTGTCTCTTGAATCTTAAAGGATGACTAACTACCAGAGCAAAGGCTGGAATGGCATATGGGGGCCAGCAGTGGGACTCTGCATCTAGAATATGGGGGACAGCAGTGGGACTCTGCATCTAGAATACCACAGCAGTGTGCACAATTGACATCCATATCGTAATTCCTCAACCCAGACCCATTCATTACAAGGGTCGGGGCTCCTGAAGACATCCCTGACTTTGTGGCTATGGCAGAAAAGTTTCAGATCAACCTGGAATTCTTACTGAGCCTCCAGAAATGATCAAATAACAATCGGGGCTATTTGTAAAAGACACAGGGGCCAATATAGAAGCCTTCAAATATCAAAATAAATTTTAAAATATTAGTGAAATGTAAGGTATCAAGTAAACTAAAAGTCCATTAACTCGTATTGACATAAGTATCAAGACAAGTAAGCAAACAAAAATAAATGGAGAGAAGTAAAAGCATTTTTCTTACAGTAAAATGCCAAATAGTAACTAATCATTTTATATTTTTATAAAATCAGAAACTATAAATGATCCCTAATTAGGGGTTAAAAGCTTAATAAGAAATGTATTTATAGAGTGTCAAAGTATTGACATGTGAATTATCAACTGCAAAACAAGCAAATGACAAATTTATGACAAACCTGAAGAACACTACTTTCATCAAGTGACAAAAATTAAGATCACCCAAACTCACATAAAGGAATGTAACACATTCCTGATGTCACATTCTGAGGATGCAACTTCACTTCTATGGTATTTCTACCCAGAAAAGCATTATATGAATTTAGTTATGAAAAAAGGTGGGCAACCAGAATTAAGGGACTTTCTACATAATAATTGCCCTGTATTCTTCAAATTGAACGAAGTCAAGAACGATAAAGGTTAAGAACTGGTTAAAGAACATAAAGAGATATACACTGTGCTGCACTGGACCCTGGACTAAGGAAAAGCAAAGGTCACTGACCATGGACTGAATCTGAGTATGCACAGAGAATTAGGTACCAGTGTGATATTACTGTTCAGTACTTTAGCTTTCTAATGTTCATGATTATACTGTCCTTGGTCTCAGGGTAATTGTCATTATAACATAACTCCCCACTTCACTGTTATATATAATTGTATACAACTTATATATATCAATGTGTTGATATAAGTGGGACAAAATACAAACATTTCATAAATCTGGGCATGCAGGAACTTTATATATAAAGATATATATGATGGCACATATATATACACATATATACATGAACACATACATATATATATGACAAACTGTAAACATCTAATAAACCACACAGGCAGGACTTTTTTGCACTATTATCATAACTTCTATAAGTCTGAAATGTTCAAAAAAACTTTTAATAACTAATACAATATAAGACAATTATGGCCTAGAAAAGTAAATGTTAGCCGTGATGATAGAATCTAGACGTTTGAGGTTGGAAGCGGTCCTAAATTACCATTCAGTACCTTGTTCTCAAGAATGTATGAAATTTACCAGTGATAACCCATCCATTTTCAGATAGCCCTAGTCTCTCTTTTTTATTTCTTTCTTTTTTTTTGCATGCTTATCTGTCTTGATATATCCCTTGCTTCTTCTCACGATCAAATCTACTTAACCAAACTCTTAGAAAGAAAGTTTAAACTCTGTGTGTGTGTGTGCGCGTGCATGCATGCATGTGTGTGTGTGGTGTCTGATCACAGGGTGTCCCCCACTTTGAGTTCTGGGAAGGAAATGAGTAAGAAATATCCTTCTTTGGACAATCACTCATAGCCCCATTAATTGCTAGAAAATAGAAAATATTAAATATTATTTAATATTAAGTATATCTACCTCTTCAGAGAAAGAGCTGTGTTTTATTTATCTCTGTACTTCCAGACCTTCTGACAGTGTTTGGTAGTAGGTATCTGTTGAATGAGTAAATATCTTCTTAATATTTATTGGTCAGTTTCTCGGGCCAGTTTATACCTGTTAAGGTGTTTTTATCAGTTCAAAATTCTTAACATGGTGACTAGAAACCCATAATTTTTGGTGCATTATTGTGAAATTTACAATGAACTGTACAATATTTTACACCCATAAAGAACACATTTAACAAGTCAAGTCAATGGGCAATTAATTGAGCACCTGCTTAGAGGCAAAAGTGCAATAAATACTTCACACATGAATGAATGGGCTTTAATTTAAAACATAAAGTACTTTGCATCTATAAAGTATTTTGCTTCTAAAAAGAGAGATTTCTCTGTAAGAAAGACGAGGACCATTTTCTAAGTACAGTCCACAAATCATCTCAAGTGCTTTTGATAGCAACTATCATTCCACAGAGTAAGCGCTTCATCTTTTATCACCAGCTATATATATAATCAGAGGTGAAGAAGGTGGAGATAATAAAACCCACTTATTGAAAAGGGGAGAAAATATGATGTAATGTTAGAGTTGGCTTTTCTTTATTGAGCAAATTCTTAAAGATGTAGCCTCATAGCTAAGTTCATTTAGCTATAATTTTCCCAAGAATCTGTGAGGTTCACTGGCCAGAGATGAGATTAGAAACTGAAAGAAGACAAAATGAATCAAAATGGAATCATATCACCAGTCAAAGGAGAGAAGAAATTTATTTCTTAGTATTTAACAGCTAACAAAGATTCCTGTTCATAATCACCACAGCGAAATAACAACAACTGCAATATACTGGGAATAAACTTGAACACCTGAGAAATATTTAAAATTGAAATCTTGGTATAGGAAGAAATAAAAGCTATGTATCACTCCAACCTGTTGGCACAGTCTAAAGTCAAAACAAAATTTGGGTAAAGTGAATCATTACAGGTTTAAAAAGCTTAATGAATTCAAGAGCATAAAAACACAGTAAAATAAATGGCCAAGACAAAAATGTGCATGCTTAAATAGATTTATTAAGAGGCTGAAAGTAAAGTCAATGCCTACCCACACCCAATTGCAAATACATTGATGTTGACGTAGAAGTTAGGAGTATACCAACAGAGCAACCCCAGGAGGCAAACTATCACTTCACTGCTAAGTTTAATGTCTGAAAGATACGTCTTGCTTTCTTAGGCTGTAAATGACAGTGAGCCTGACATCTGAGTCCTGGGTGACTTGTCCATTATCATGGAAGAGCAAGCCTTCAGGAAGCGGCAGTCAGTACCTCTCCAGCACATCTCCCCAGCAGGAAGACAGTCGCTGCTCTTCAGGTCGGTCCTTGTGTAGAGAATCAGTCGGGAGTCCTGTAGTCAGCAGAGTCACTGGTCCATCAGTAGGTGCTGTAGCCAAAGCCAGAGCCAGAGCCCCATGGCCTGTAAAAGCTATTGCCATAACAACCGCCATTGCAACCATCTAAGTAGAAGTTCCGGGAGCTGTAGGGACTCCAGCAACCGGAGTTCAGGGGAGAGCCCAGAGGTATGACGTTGTTCAGGGTGGTGTCCCTGTAGGTGCCATGGAAGTTGGTTCCATAGCAAGGATAGCCTGGGAAGTAGCTTCCACAGCAGAAGTAGCGAGTCATAGTGGTGGGAGTTGAGAAGGAGTTGGATAGACTGTAAAGGACAAGATAGCCAAGAGCGAATGAAGGTCTCCTCCTGTGCACGGCTTTTTATACCCCCAGCTGCTGGGCAGGACATGCCTGTCTACGCACCTTCCTAAAGATTTGCATAAACATCCCATTATTTTCTAACAAAATGCATATAAAAAACCCCACAGACTCTTTGCCCATGGCTTTTCCGTCTCCAGAGGAATGCATAGCATCTTCAAAGCAACCATCCTTGACATGAAATGGAATTCTTTTCATTAGTGTCCCACAGTTTACTGCATTCTAGTGGCATTAGGCGAGACTCTTTCTGTCTTGTGATTACAAACCGTCCCAACTGACATAGCCAGGCTAACAGCTTTGGAAGAACACAAGCATTTCAATTCAACACAAAGCCATATAGTAAGGTCTTGTGAGACTTGGATAACATCATTTTGAAACAATTGCTATTCTACAATCTCTTGAAATTCACTTCCTGTATCACTCCTAAACATTAATATGCCCACTGTTTTATGGGTACAGAATTTCTTTTGTAGATGAAAAAATTAATTTAGAATTAGGTAGAGGCTGGGGTGGTAAAATATCATGAATTTACCAAATACCACTATATACTTCACTTCATTTTCATGTGTAAGTTATTCGAGATTAGTTTAAAAATAGGTGCATGCGTACAGTCCATAGCGTTTTCAGTCTTTGTGAGAAGGCAGCACACGTGTATCACAAATCTTAAATTCTTTGTTCATCCCTTTTCCTTCCCTCCCTCTCCTTCTCCCATCCATTGAACCCCCTCCTTTTTTTCTTGGTACATGTTGCAGTATATAGTGTTTACATACCTTAGGTGGAATTGGTACATGTATTTAACACTTTAAATGGCTTCTACTGTGTTACATAAATTCATCCTTTTTTTATTCTTGAAAGCATTGCTACAAAAATCCATCAGAGCAAGTGTTTTTACACAGCCTGCAAGAGTTCCAAATAATAAAGTGGCTATGGACAATCTACTAGTAATTTTCTTCAATTTCATTTATGAGCATCTTGCTTATTAACACATATTTCATTTTTTATGGAGCACATGCAGCCTTTTGTAGTAAATCATCATCAATGTTGCCAAACTATTGTTGTGGAGTTGCCATACTGGTGTTAAATAAAATGATGCTCAATTTCAAAGTCATGTTATGCCATGCTTGGTTCTTATTGAATCCTCATAAAACAAGCCCTAATGCCATAATTCATTATGGGATAAAAGTTATATTTAAGAAGGCTGCATTTCTTTGCATTACAGTGTAGCTTGTGTGACCATTCCTGATGATAAAAACCATACTGGGAAGAATCTGAGCTCAGCAAAGCTAAATCTATCCTAATGTCTAAGAAATAATCTTTTTCATGTGCAAGTATGAGTCTGGAATCCCTAAAAGTAACAGAATAAAAGTTCTTGAATACAAGTTTCTTTTGTTTATTCTCCCTTTGTGGACAATCATAGGATCCAAGAAGTAATAGTATTCCTTCTGTCCAGCTACTAAGATTCTGTTTCTCTCAGGTTCTCTGACAAGAAAGTTGCCTACTGGACATTGTATACATAGGTTTAATTTTTTTCATTCTGTAAATTTCTTAGAAGGTGGGAGAGTTTATAGTTAAAATCTAAAACCAAAGCCTATTCTCAAATTAAATTTTTAAGAAAAGGAATAAATTGGCCTGAACTCTGCATCATGTTGGAACTTTGGGCGCTGGAGAACAGGCAGCCTACTGGCAGCCCTGGTAAGCAGCTGGGGGCCAATCAGACATTGATCCATCCCCCGCACCCCCATTAGCAAGTAGGCACCAGCGGTCTGAGTATTTTTTGGAGGATGAATGTATACAGCGTGGCAAGTAAGGGCGATTTCCTTCTACCATCTCTTTGAAGGCAAATATTTTTATCACTGTTTTACTCAGTTTTGATTAATGGTACTGCTTTATTCAATATTCTGTTTTTAAAATTTGGATATTTCCTTCCATTTTCCTCTACCTGATTGAAAGAACAGCTAATGTGAACAAAATGGGCTGTACTATTGAGCCCATTGCTTGTGTCCTGGTGACCTGCTCTGAGGTTCTGTGGTAGTTTTATTGCAGTGTGGTCGCATGGGTTTGTTCTGTCTTGTTCTACTGTATTTTGCTACCTTCAAAAAAAATAGATAAGAAAGTAACAAAATACCTCCAAAAATCTCCCAACTCCACCAAAGCTGATCCATGGATCATGGATGAGGAGAAACTCAAAAACAAGGCAACAGAATTATATAAGGTGATTAAAAGTATGTAACAACAACAAAGCAAGTCAGTAAGGTACTGAGCAACCTGAAACAGGATATAACTAAACAGATAATGGACTTAAAAAGTAAAAAGAAGAAAAGAAAGTGCTCTAGAGGATATGGCTGCATGTATGTTTAAGTGTGTAGGATTGATAACCATGTTGCTAAGTTGTTACTGGATCATTGAACTTCTTTGCAGTCTCACTGTTTGTCCACTTTGTATGCTTTAATTTTGTAATTTTAGCAACTAAGTCTAAGAAGACAATATGTAATTTATCAACTAGTGATTTCTTACTGCTTATTTTTTTTCTGAAATTCTGTATTGTTTCTACCCTTTTTTCTGTTTTGCTTTTTTTTCTCTTTAAATAAAATTTAAAAAAAAAAGAAAAGGGATAAATTGAAAGGCAAGCTATCTCACTTCAAACACATGAATTATATAGCCCTTTCTTTAAATAATCCAGAAAACTCAAAAATATCTTTGTGAATAGAAGATGACAACAATGACTCCAAAGTAAACGTGGCTAGAGGTGGTTGCTTGAAAATTTGAACTTTGCTGATTCTACCATGCCGAAGTGGAACCTGCAATTTGGATACTGTGCCACGAGGTGGCAGTAGGATTTCGGTTACTGGGTCTGAACTACAGGACTAGATGGAGTTGTTAAACATAAATAGGCAGAAAAATCCACTAAAAAAAAAAAACAGTTCAGAATTTAGACTTTTGAGGAGTCTTTCTCTCCTACCACTATCGCAAGCTTTTAGAAACTTCTATTTTTAAGGAGCATCTCAGATAATTCTCATGAATAAACCATCCTGCTAAATCCCGGGGCCGATTCTTCATGAGATTTCAAAGAATCCGGCTTTGCTGGGCTGTGAGAAATCGCCCCAAGCCACTTATCTCTCGTTGGCAGGCAAGCTCAGCTTCAGGCACCGGCGGCCTATTTCCTTTTACTCCGAGTGATGAGGATACCTAGGGGGAAATGCCTGAGCTGGTCTTTGACATTCTTCTGTGTTCTCTGCTTCTTGTCACATTAGGAAGGGAAAGTAACCACTAAATGTCCAATCACCTTCCCAGAAGTAAAACCCCGCCTGAAGGTTTCTGATTTTGCTACCCTAAATCAAAAGACTAAAACAGATTTTCTCCTTTGCTTGCGTTTCCACCCCCTATCTATTAGGCTTTCCCAGAGAAAATTCTCCGGGAATTTGTTATTCAGTAATTGTTTCAGTTTTAAATATGAATAATAACAATAAACATGTGTGGATGGCTCACACTGCTAGGTTCTTCTCTAAATCCTTCACACATACTATTTATTTCTGTGTTACCTGTGCATGCAGTAAGGGAACTTACTATGTACTCTTCCAATCACTTAAAAATGTTTACTTTTTATAATGATCTTATGGTGCAGAGATGATGATATTTTATAAGAAAATTGGTCGCAAAAAATTTTAGCAAACTCCCCAGAGTCATATGGTCAGCAGGCAGCAGAACCCTGTTACAAACTCAAGGTGTTTCACTCCATAGCTGTGTTGTCAGGTGCTTTATTATACTGCTTTGGGTATCTTTTAAAGCTTCAGTTTACAAAGTTCCTCGGATATACAATTCACTGCATTTGTTTCCTGAAGAACATGTCAGGAAAAGCTAGTTTGAGCTGCTGGAACAAACAGTGCTAAATCTCAGTGCTTTGAAAGATCAGAGTCTGTTTCATGCTTCCACTAACATCTTTCTCAGGTGGATGAATAACTTAGAGTCACATCTTTCTCATTCAGAGGCTTACGGTAATAGAACTTTCATTTTTCTGAAATAGACAATGGAAGAGAGTGTGACAAACCACATACAGACACACACACTTCTAAAGATTTTCACCAAATATCATGTACTACTTCCATACTTTTATTCAGTTCCTAAAGCAAGTTACATATCCATGTCACACTTCCAAATTATGAATAGTGACACCACCATGGACCTGGAAGGAAAAAAATTTTAACATTGCAGGACATTATTGACTTCCATGGTTTATATTCCTTACACAGAGTAAAATAATTTAACCTATCTTAAAAGAGGAAACAGTAGGATGCCTGAGTAGAGCAGTACAGGATCTGCACTGAGCACACACTCACAAAGGGACAAAGACAATAAGGAATCTTCTATATCCTGAATGCACCACCTTGGGGAGAGTAACGGAGTAGCACAGAGGCAGAGATGCGCTGGACGATGCAGACTTGGAAAGGCCACATAGAACGGATTCCCTCAGTTCTGCCACCCCACAACCTCCACAGTAAGGCACAGCTCAGAACCAAGAAGGAATTCCCCTGGAGAGGAAAAGATAAGCCAAAGCCACTCATAAGTCTCTATTAAAAAAAAAAAAAAACCCTGGACAATTGTAATGTTTGCTGGCTGAGAATTCTGCAGTCTGCACAGACTGGGAACCCAGGCTAGGAAGCGGCTTGAAGAATGCATCATTGCATAACTGCAAAGAAGGAGACCACAGGCGCCTGCTGCTCCGTAGCTGTAAGTCTAAGGCACAATCCTGAGATTACAGTCTTTGCTAATGTGTCCTGCTGCGGGTATCAGTAGCCACCACATCACCCCAGCATCTGGCGCTACCATCACTGCGCTGTGCTAACACAAGCGGCCAGAGTATGCTGAAAAGGGCTGTGAGGCTGCAAGAGCCTGCGGAACAACCATGACCACAAAACCAGAATGACCCCTACACTGAGGAGCCTGCGGAAACCCTGCCCAGTGCGGAGAAGCTAAACACCCCTCAGTGGAGACCAACCATCAAACAGGTTGCGCTTGACCCCTTGGAGAATTTTCTTTCACCCACATGGTGTCCGGCAAGGAGGCTGCTCTTGACCCAGAGGGGCTGCTGCCCGGGAGGATACAATATAAAAGGAGTAAACAATATAAAAGGATGGAAATTAAAGTAAAAGTCTGGGCTGCCCAGACTCTTGCAGCCAGGCCTCTTAGAAACTCACAAACTTTGTTGTCATTGACCACAGCTGAAGAAACTGAATGGAGACTGAATGACAGCACTTACCTGGAACCAAACCCAACACACACTACCCAGTCAATACATGGCTGCAGGTAAAAAAATCCCTCCCTTTCAAAGCTACCATATATAATCAAGAAATATGACTGTTACACTAGATGTGCAGACATCAACCAAAAAGAAAAAGAAAATACAGGAAGCATGAAAGGGCAAGGAAACATGATGCCACTAAAGAGTCACAATAGCCATCCTGTAACTGACCACCAAAAGAAAAAAAATTACAAATTGCTTTTTAAATTTTTTTTTAAAAAATAAATAATCCAGAGAAACTCAGTCAGATCAGCTATTTAATAGCGTCAGGAAAACAATTCATAATCTAAGTGAGAAATTTACAATAGGTTGCTTCAACAGCTGAAATAAAAAATGCAACTGAGAGCTTCAATCACAAATAGGAGAGAACAAATTTCGGAATTTGAAGAGGTTATTTGAAATAACCTTGTTAAAGGAAAAAGAATGAAGAAAGAAAAGAAAGTCTGCAAGATATGTGGGAAATCATCAAGTCAACAAATGTTCACATTATTGAGGTTTCAGAGGAAAAAGAAGTAGAAAAAGGCACAGAAAGCCAAATTACTGAACTAATAGCTGAAAATTTCACAAGTATTGGGAGAAATAGGGACATCCACATCCGTGAAGCTCAAAGCCGAAATTATAATCAAAGCAAAGAGGTCCTCTCCCAGTAACATGATACTCAATCTGTCAAAAGTCAGAAGCAAAGATGGAATACTAAATAAACAAGAGAAAAATGTCAACTCTTATGTAAGAGAATCACCATAATACAGATAGCAGACCTCTCAGCAGAAATCTTGCAGGTCAAGAAAGAATAGAATGATATATATCCAAAGTGCTGAAAGGAAGAAAAAAACCAGCAAAAACTATCTTTCAGAAACATAAGAGAAATAAAGTCCTTCCCAGACAAGCAAAAGCTGAGGGAATCCATCACTACCAGATCAGCCTTCTAATATTCCTGATTATATAGGTTGGCGTCCACAGGAATATATTCTAAGAAATATTTCAGGGAATGCTTCAAAAGAATGGGAAAGGATGCTAATTGCTATGAGGAAAATATGTAAAAGTGAAAAATTCACAATCAAATTCAGAATTATCCATCATTGTAACAAATCTCCAGCAAAAAAGATTAAAAACAAAATGATCAGTGATAACTAGACCTGAAACAAGTTTTTAAGGAGTATACAATATAAAAGGATGAAAATTAAATTAATGACATTTGGAGAGAAATACCAAAGTATTAAATATTTATATGCAACTATAGTAATCTCCTTACACAGCCTTTTACTACTGTAGGTGTATGTAAGTCCCACAGGATAACCACAAAGATAAAAGGTAGAGCACCCCACATTCAGCAGTGGATAGATTATCCTGAAGGAGAGAAATGTCAGGGTTAAACTGCACTCTACTTCCAGTGGACCTAAGAGGCATTCGCATGGCATCCCACCCCAGAGCAGTGGAGCACACATTCTCTAAACAAAAAAAGGTGCACTCTCCAAGACAGAGGATATGTCAGCCCAAAACGGGTCTTAACAAATTTAAAACTGAAGTAATTTCAAGTATCTTCTCCTACCACAATGACATAAAGCTAGATATCTATAGTACAATATATATTGGAAGCTCTGTAAATAGGTGGAAATTAAACAACATGCTCCTAAACCACTCAGAGGTCTATGAAGAAACTTTAAAAGAAATTTTTAAATGCTAGAAACAAATAACTGAAGATGGAAACACAGCACATAAAAAGCTACAGGAAATAGAAAACACGGTTCTAAGAGATGCTTATGATAAAGAACTTATAGTAAAAGAGAGATGCAGAGACAGAAAAAAAGGCTGATTCCAGATGATTCTAACATTTAACTCAAGGAATCAGAAATACAATTTAGATCAAACTCAATTAATATTAAAAAAAATCAGAACAGAAATAAATGAAACATTGAAAGAAATTACAAAGGATCAACAAAATGAAAATTTGATTTTTGGAAAGATGAACAAAAATTACAAATCCTCAGCTACATTTAAAACAGAGAGAAAATGGCAAACATATAAAATCAGAGATGAAAGGAGATATTACAATTCATATTACCAAAAAGTGGGCCAGGTATGGCAAAAATCTTTAGTGAATATTGTAAGCAACTGTATGGCAACAAAGCGCAAAAAACTAGAAGATATGGACACTAGAAAACCTATCCTGATAGAATCACAAGAAATATAAAACCAGGAGTCCAATAAAAAGTAAAGAGATTAAATCAGAAAAAAAAATCTCCCATCAAAGAAAATTCCACAACTTAATGAATTTACTGCTAAATTCTACCAAATATTTAAAGAAGAACAAACACAAAATAAAATAAAGAGTTCCCCAAACCTCACTCATTGAGGCCAGTATCACCTTAGGAGGACAGAGAGAGATGGATCAGTTGGTACAAGTTTATGATCAGATAGGAGATCTGGTGTTCTCTTACACAACCCACTGTTATCAACAAAATATTCTACATTTCAAAATAGCTAGAAGAGTTTTTGAGTGCTGTTCCCACGGAGAAATGATAAGTTTAAGAGTTGATGGATAGGATAATTATCCTAATTTGATCATTACACAATGCATACAATGTACTGAATTATCACATTTTACCTCCTAAATATGAAAAATTATTTTGTGTCAATAAGTACATAAAACATACCTTAACATACTTTAATATTGATTTGAAACATTCCAAAAGATTATATAATAATAGGAAAAGAGATATTAAAAAGATTTTAGGATTTAACTGACATAATTTTAAAAGATTCTGACATTGGACAAATTTAAATAAGCTTCTTAGATTCATTTACTACTAATTAGCACTTGTGATAGATTACTTGATGATTTTTTGTTTGCTTCTCTTCTTTTCTCCATTTTCTCTTAAGTGCCATGTAATCTAATTGAAAAAAATATTTCTTTAAATTTTAACGTTACAAAGAAAATTCCTCAATACTAATTGATATAGTAGAATTCAAGATATTAGTTCAACACCAAATTTTATTTCTCTTATTTGACTTATCTGAATATTCATCTTTAAAGATAGTGTTTGTATAAGAAAGGAACCATGTTACATAGTCATGTGAGTATTTAATGGGCATCTCTATAAATGAGGATTATAAACACTTCATAGGTCCTCTCAGCCTATCCTACCTCCTGTGCAGCTACCTCAGAGGAATCACCTTTGTGTAGGCTCCAACCCATCTGTAGCCAGTATCAAATGATGATGTCTCACCTCTTTCCCTCACCAAACATATTTCACCTCCTACCCAAGAATTTCATCTTTAACATCTAGGAAAGACACTGAACAGCATTATCTGATGTCCATGCTTGTACAATCCCGAGAATGTGGGGGAAGCAACACCCTGTGGATGAACCTTGGGTCAAAAACAAATGAGAGTCTGTAGCTGAATTTTCTCCTTTGTCCCCATCAACAGACTTTCCTTAGGCATCTTGAGCCCCATGGGGTCAAGCACGCAGTGGTCAACTTGGTAAGACACGCTTTTCTGAGTTCGCTACCCTCACTATTTAACTCTGTTTTGATGTTATTCCTGTTCCTTAAGAACAAGCACACATAAACCCTTCATCTGAAACTTTGCTTTCTATAGAACCCAGGTCAAAATTACATGTCACACCCCAGGGCGAGAACCATCAGCATCTCCTGAGATCTGCATCACGTTGGAACTTAGGGCACCTAGAAACCAAGGAGCCAGCTCTCCGCCCTGGTAAGTGGCTGTGGCCTGGCAAGCCATGGCTGCCCCAGGGCAAGAACCATCAGCATCTCCTGAGATCTTCATCACGTTGGAACTTAGGGCGCCTAGAAACCAAGGAGCCAGCTCTCCGCCCTGGTAAGTGGCTGCGGCCTGCCAAGCCATGGCTGCCCCAGGGCGAGAACCATCAGCATCTCCTGAGATCTGTGCCATGTTGGAATTTAGGGCACTGGGAAACTAAGCAACCAGCTCGCCGTCCTGGTAAGCAGCTGTGAACCTACCAGTGTGCAGGCTGAGATTCAAACATCCATTCCCCCTGTGCCCCCATTAGCAAGTGGAAGCAGAGAGCTGAGCATCTCTTGTGAGGTTGACTATATGCAATATAGCAAAAAAGGGGTATTTCCTTCTATTGATCTCTTTGAAGGCAAATATTTTTATCACTGTTTTGCTTTGTTCTGATTAAATGGTACTCCTCTATTCAATATTCTGTTTTGATAAGTTCTATAATGTTCTGTATTTCCTTTGATTCTGATATACCTGATTGAAAGAACAACTATTGTGAAGAAAACAAGATATACTATAGTACCTATTACTGCTATCTCGCTAACCTGCTGTGAAGTTCTGTGCCAATTTCACTGCACTGTCTCAATTGGAAAAAAAAAAATCACATGTCAAACATTGCTTCAAATAATCTTTATTGAAATAAAATTCAATTAGGATAAAATGTATTCTTTTCAATTAAACAGGTTGTTATGAATTAAAAACTGGCAGTCAACTTAACTATAGCTGGATTACATCACCATCTACAGCATAGTTGTTTCACCTGAGGAAAGCTGCCAGCATAAGTAGAGAAGTGGAGAAGGAGAAGAGAGTTGAATTGAGGCATTAATGCATTGAGGCATTGTGAGTTCTCCTACAAGTTGTTATTTGAGCTGTTAGGTTCTCCTAGAAAAGCTCTGGTCCTCACATCAAGCATTGCTTCCTGGCTCTGGAGGGGAAGACGTGTGCTGCTTGGTCTCCAGGATGAACTCGTCACACTGGCTTCCTGGCATACACTCAACTGTACTTGTCAGAGGAGAAGCTCAGGGCCTCTGTGTCTCTGAGGATGGCTGTGGTGCTTTACAGGACAGCCCTGGTCTTTGTTGTGAGTGTGACTTCTTGGCTCCAAGGTACAACTCTCAACCTACCAGCACAGCTTCTTCACCCTGCTGGCATAGACTTTCTAGCTTCCACCGCTGACCTTTGGGCCTTCCCAGCATGGATCCATAAAAGAGACTGGTGTGAGTCCTTCTTGTGGGCTCTAGGCCTCCAGCTGGACTTGTGGGAGGCATTGTCACGAGCTCTGGGTCTTCATCTGGACTTATGTGGGACATTGGCTGAATATTCTATGTCTTTGGTGTTTTGCATAGATTTTCTGCATTTTCTTGTGTTAACTCTGGCTGACCATCATAAAAATAATATTATAAACTCCATGTCCTGATTCTAATTGTTCTTTGCACGACCCCTGACTACAACATAGGTATTAGTATAATTACCATCACTATTGTCCGCTTCCAGAACATCTTCATCACTCCAAAAGGAAATCTCATGACCAGTAAGATTCACTCCCCATTCTCAACCATTAGCTAGCTCTTTCTCTACAGAGTTGCCTATTTTGGATTTTCACATCAGTGGAATCATGTAGCATATTCCCATTCATGTTTGACTTCTCTCTCCCAGCTCTGTGTTTTCAATATTCATTCATCCTGTCAGCATTGTCCAACACTTCATTCCTTTTGATTGCCAAATAGCATGTATCAGTATATCAATAGTCTTATTGATTCATTAGCTGAAAGACAATTAGACTAATTCCAGTTGGGCATTATGAATACTACTGCTATGAATATTCACATACAGATGATTTTAAGTTACCAAATTGTGATCTAATTTTTTCCTAGATGGCTATTCCTGCTCTAAACATTCCCATCTCAGTAAACAACATTGTCATCTAATTGCTCAGAATAAAAATTTAATCTTTTCTCACAATCTCTTCATCTAACATGTTATCAGGTTCAGTGAGCTCTGCTTCCAAAATCTATTTCAAATTCATCAGCTTTCCTGTGCCTCGTACTGTCACCTGCCACAACCTTTTCACTGCCTCCTTCCTCCCACTGTTACTCATCTACAGGATTAAAGATTACTCTGAAAGATCAGCCACTGTGGCTTTTTCAAAGTAAAGTGTGTTTTACCCCAGTCGGAAACCCTTCAGTGATTCCTATCATTCTTAGGAGAAAACAGCGAAACTTCCTAGCAGGTCATGTTCCTGTGTAACTTTCCAGCCTCGTCTTGTATTCCTCATCTTCTCTTCCTACAGTACAGCCGTGGTGATCTCCTCCTCCTTCAGTGCTAGAATCCTCTGACAGAAGACACAGCATCTGTCTCACCACCACTGTACCTCCGGTACCCTGTATTGTTCCTAATTGCTAAATAGGTGGAACCTGGTAAAAATATCTTACTATCTTAAACACATGGATAAGGTGGTTTTTCTAAAGTATTTTTAAAGCTATATATGAGTTCAACAGGTGAAAGAAAGTGTGATGTTACAAAGAAGAAACATCAAAGACAGAGCAGAAATATCTGATGATCTTTGATGACCCCGAGCTGATTTCTTAAATCTGAACATATGTAGGAAAATTAAAGAAAGATTTCCTGCAGACGAGTACCAGATTTTAAAATAGGATGAACTTATTGCAGAATCTTTGTACATAGATCAAGTACATAGATCAAGTACAGTTAATTGAAGACATAAGGTGATTAGAACTCATCTTTTGTGGGCTGGGGATTTAGCTCAGTGGCTTAAGTGCCTGCCTGGCAAGCGCAAGGTCATGGGTTTGATCCCTGGTACCAAAAAAAAAAAAAAAAGAGAGAGAGAGAACTCACCCTTTGTAGAAAAACATTATGAAGTGAGAAGCACTAATTAATATTCTATCAAAATCACTCAAGAAATAAGAATCTGAATTAAACTGGTGTTAGTAAGAAATTGGAATGATAAGATAGATTTGAGTAACATTGTGGAAGAAGAATGTATAGGACTTACTTAGAAATGAATAGGATGTTAGCCATGAAGGAAAGAAAGAAATCCAAAAATTCATTCCTGATAACCTGACTAAAGAGTGGTCCTGCTAAAGGCGAGAGAGAAGACATACTGTTCGGGTTGCTTGTGCCAGGAATAAGCAAACATTTGTAAATAAATCAAAACAGATCAGGAGAAAAAAAGCTACATACAACGATCAAGATTATCAAAAGAGGGGGAAGAAGACTGTAGAAAAACCTAGCTCAAAGAACAGCAAGATAAAGTGGGTGGTTTCTGCATTTGGGGATCTTTAATAATATGTGAGATCTTAAATGTTACAACTGAAGGAGATACCAGCCCAACTTCTTCCTCATCTCATACATGAAGAAAGTAAAATATAGAAGAAAAAGAAAGTGAAATACCAAGGCCACATTGTCAGTGTGGACTGGAACTAAAATTATGATCCTTTCAGGCCTGGTCTATTACACACATGAATCTAATCACTTGCACAGGGGAAAACTGGATTGCTTTTCTGCATCTGTGGTGCATGGACTCTAAGGGGACCCAGTGACCCTTGCATCTTAGTGTCACACCCTTGAGCAATACCGTTTGATGAGTGGGAGGATGGGACTACAATTTGCTTCTAGCCAACAGAACAAGGTGAAGGTTCAGAATGTTACTTCTATGATCACGTTATGTAAGATTGGACCATCTGTCTGGCTGACACTTTGTCCTTTGCTGGTTTTGATAAAGTAAGCAATCATACTGCAGAGACCCAAATGGGCAGGAATTGGGAATAACATCCATCCAGCAGCCAACAACTACACAAAAACAAAAACCAAGGCCCTCAGGGCAATGGACCAGGAGGCCAAGAATTCCACCAGTCACTTGGAACTTAACAGGACTTCAGCCATGAGATGAGATTGCAATCCCCGAAGCAGGGCACCCAGCAAAGTTGTATGCGGAATCTTGAAAAGAAAAATCCTAACACACACACACACACACACACACAGTCGCTGTCCAAACAGCTCTAAAATTTATCACAAATTTAACTTTATCCATCTCTTCTATCATCAGTTACCAAGAATTAGTGCTTTGCTCCCTACACTCTCTGCCTCAACCTCAAGTTAAATTACTCTTCTGTACACTGCTTGGCAGAAGAAGGGGCACAGAACCAGCTGCTCCGAAGCAACTGTGAAGACACCACTTCACTAATACGTTCACCTTGCACTGGGCCGTCAGCATCGCGTCCACCTGACTGAGAAATCCCATGCGTGCTTCACCCGCCTTCTGTCTTCCAGCGGCTCCTATTTCTGCTCTTTTCTGTTAACGATGTTCTGCTTTTCCAAGATTGCCATGATTTATTCTTCTGAAAGAAATCATCTTTGCTCTCATTTCTAGGGACGCGGAGGAGTAGGAGGCAGGTGCCTGTGGACAGTCTGTCATCTCGGTACTATATCCTTGTCGAGTGACACACAAGATACGATGCTGTCTCCCCCCAAATCCGCTTAGAGACATTTTCCTGGAACCAAAGTCTGGCAGGGACTTAAGTACTATGCAGCCACTGTAATTTACTTTATGAAGAGTATTTAATAGTAGTACCAAATGCTCATAGTATACTAAGTAATAAGACACACGAACCAGATATTGAGGATTTGTCCTGTGTGAGGTAACATGGTAAGCCATGCAAATGTGATGAGTGATATCCATATTAAAATAGAAAAGAAACTGAGACTAGATTTTGGGAAAACAAAGAGGTAGAAAGAGGGAAAATAAGAGACAGAGTGGGAAAGGTATTTAAGCAAGGCTGTGAAATCCCAGAAGGCTTCCTGGAGTAAGATCCATGTGAGCTGATCCTTGCAGGCCGGAAGGATGGAGCCCAGAGAAGCGAGCAAAGGTAGAACAGACCAATGCACCCTTGCAGGAAATAGAGGGAAGCGAACAGGCGGTTGAAATTTTGCTGTAGAGACACTGAAACGCAGAGGCTGACACACAGAAAAGCTCGATAAGCATCTTCATGTTTTAATAAACGGTTTTAATCGAGTAATTAACAAAATCCGGAAAACAGTGGCGAATAAATTCAGTATCAGCATTTTTACAGCCCCCAATTAGGCCATGCCAAGGTGAGCTCTTGGAGCCTTTGCCGGTCTCTGCTGCCCTCTACAGTCAGAGACCGTTACATGCAGGCTCGGAGCAGCCTTAGGTTAGAATCACTAGTTTGACTGGGGCGTCTAACCCTGAAACTGCCTTACTCTAGCCTCAGGTCTTCGCAGAGCTAATATAGACCGAAGCCAACAGAATGGTGCCAGCAAATGTAGTTCTCAATAAACTTGAGAAATTGCCATTACGCACCTTTGATGTAATTCAGCTGTATTTCTCTCAAAGTAGAGACCGGCCCAGAAGGATGACCCTGAGCGTGACTTTGACTGTGTCTTCTGCGCATATCGCTCCATCCCTGGCTTTTGTCGATGAGAAACAGGGCATGAATGTAGGGAGGAACCAGAAGCTATCTGGGCTCCTCCGGTGCAGAAACAGCGGGCCCCAGATTGCCTTCAAATTCAGGTGTTTCCTGTGCGAGCCCCCTCTTTCCTGTGCGAGCTCCCGCAGTGCACTCCAGTTATACCCACAAAGTCAGAAATTTCCCCGCACCAGCCTTGACACTTTGTCTAAAACTGGAGTTTTAGAGGCAGAAGATTTTGGAGAGAACTTCAATTTAGGTAGAACTCCGAAACTAATAGTGAACAGGTAAAGGCTTTTGACATAAACCACAATATTAAAAAAAAATAGAGCAGCACAAACACAAATCTTGAGTCAGTTCATAAGTCCTGGAAAGCTTTATCTTTGAAATAACACCAACAGTTGATGAATGAGCCTGGAGAGGAAAAAAAATCTACGTGAAATCTGGAAATCCTAGCTGCCTTTACAACTTGAGCAGCAAACTGAGACTTCTCACCAACAAAACCATGCTTATTTTTAACTAGTCTTGGGAAGGTTGTTCAAAAAAAAATTTTTGTTCAGATCTAGAGTGCTTCACATATGGCAAAGGTAGAAAACAGAACTATTTCTACATAGAGCCTGAATGTTGGCTTATTTCATTTCTAAATAACTTAAATATTTATTTTAAAACTTTGATGCATCTCTGAAGGTGTTATAAAATTCAGATTATTTCCTCAGGCATAGCAGTGGATACTATTCGGATTACCGTTTCAATGGACAGGAAGTAAAAAAGTAGAAATTTTTTTAAAATCTCAAATTGTTGCCATTAGGATGAAGACATAGAATTTTCTGACTCACATAAAGTATATCTTGGCTTCAGGACATAAATACTTTCCTTTGCATTTGGAATAACAGTAGAATTTCCACAGACCCAAGAAGGACAGATTGGCTGGAACTGAACTTATAATTTTAGAAGTAACAATGAATGAAAGATAGTATTTATTGGGCCCTTAATATGTCTGGCATTCCTCTAAGCACTTTATGTGCATTATTTCTTCCAAACTTTACAAAATGTCTGTGAGGTCCTTACTGCTACTCTCTCCATAGTTACAGGGCTGAAGCACAGACAGGTGATGAAATTCATTCAGGATTCCATATTTCTGCAGTGTCAGAGGCAGTAATTGAATTCAGGCAGTCAAGTGAATCACAAGAATAAGTTTCAGAATAAAGAAGAGTCTACTAATGTAATATTTTAGGGCAAAATCTGGGTTAGAGCTTGATCAGACCTCCTGAGTCAGAACGTACTTTACTATAATGATTTTATTACATGTTTATCAGGAATTATTGAGAGAAAAGGAGGGAAGAGTGTGTGAATAGTGGTCCTTAAAGACTGTTTTAGTGGCCAATTGAGGAGATAAAGATAGAGATGCTGGCTACCTCAAGCACAAAATTAAATTAGTGAACACTGGTGTCCAGATAAAACTGAACTGAGAGACATTTAAACAAGAGAAGACAGCCTTCTTTTATTGTGCAATGTTCATAGTAGAAATATTTGCTTAATATTCTACCTAACTAATCATTTGATCATCAGAAAAGTAAACTAGCACAGCTCCCCTAAAAAGCAAGGTAGCACATTTTAGCAAAATTACCATCTCCGTTTAAATTTTGACTAGAGATTTCCCTTTAGGTGTCTATTCCACAGATGCAATGACAAAACTTAGAACTGGTTTATGCATGTTGTGTATTGCATTATTACGTGGAAAGCTCAAAATCTGACAGCTATCGATAGGCTGGCTGAATAAACTGATCTCTTCCCACAGTGCAATGTAGCTAACTCTGCACTCAATAGGGGAAGCTATCTATGTCTTGAAGGAGTTCTATGCAGAATTTCCTAAGCAGAAAAAAGTGCAAAGTATGCATTATGCTACATTTTGAAGAGGAAAGTGGAATATACAAATATTTGTTGTTCTTTGCTGTCATACTTGCATACGATTTTTAAAAGAAAGAGTATAAAGGTGAGCCACAAATCCATAAAAATAACCACCACCTAGGGGAAGGAGAACAGGAGGAGGATGCTGGGTGTATAACTTTTACTGTTCTGATTTTGGAATGCACTAATTATTCTGATTTTAAAAAAATAATAAGCTGATAGAAAAAGGCAGTCTGAAAATAGAGGACAATTAAGTGTAGAATGGTGATTAATAGAAACCAAGAATGGTGTCAGTGGAGGGATGATGAAAATAGTGAGGCTGGACATTACCAGGGCCAGTTGTGTGGACATACGGAAATACCAGGCTGAGATCCGCTACTGTATGTGATTAATACCTGTTACCCAAAACCTAGATATAAAAGATTGTGTAAAGAAAGCAATTGGAAGCAAATGAATTTAAATGTCAAGCAAATAGTTTAAAAGCTGTAGATTTTTCAAGTGCCTCTAAAAACACAGAACTTTGGCTATGTAACCCCAGCAGAATAACATCCTAAGATGAAAAGAAATATAAATCATATTCAGTAATTGTTCATAAAGATATTCATCTTGTAATTTTGAATCTAGCATAGATCAAAATAATGTGAACTAAAAGCTAACATTTTTACCTTAGAGCCAGGCCCAAGCCTCTCTCTGTGAGTCGGCACCATTTGCGGACTGCAGAAGGAGAGAACCAGGCCTCACCAGGAGGTGACCCCGCCCTGGAAACCACATCATTTTCATTGTTTTGTTGGATTGGATTTTATTCTCTTTTGTTTTGTTTGATTATGTTAAATCTGACGGCATGAGCAGCTATTTCAAAGATAGCAAGACACATTGTGGCAGCCATTTTGGATTTGCTATTGGCTTGTTTTGAGGTCCTTTATCGCACTCATTGTTTCGTTTTTATTGTTTTGTTTTTTATTCTTTTCTGTTCAATTTGTACTATATCTGAAGGTATCTGCAGCTATTTTGAAGACAACAAAAGCCACTATGTTAACTATTGTTGAGTTCATAAGGTTTTCAAATCTCGTATCACTTATACTGGTTAATTTTTATTTTTGGTTGTATTCTGTTTTATGTTCCTTGGTTTTATCCTCTTTAAAATAAAAAAAAAGAATTTTCACCTTAAGAGGAAGATAAAAAGTTTAAAAATCATATTTTTCCCTTAGATTCCATAATATGCAGGAAAGCATGCAATACTTAACTTTTGTAATTCTAGTTTATTTTGTTTATAATGATCTTGAGTTCCAGCCATTTTCCTAAAAATGACAAGATTTCATTCTTCTTTATGGCAAAATAACACACTACTGTGTATTCATACCACATTTTCTTCATCCATTCATCTGTTGATGGGCACCTGGGGTGATTCCTTAACTTGCCAATTATGAATTACACTGAAATACACATGGTTCTATAGTGGATTGACTTCAATTCCTTCAGGTATATACACAGGAGTGAGGTCACTGGATTATATGACAGCTCTGCTTTTAGTGTTTCTGAGGAATCTCCATACAGATACCCATTGTGGTGGTAATAATTTCTATTCCCATCAATAGTGCATAAGATTCCTTTTTCCTGGCCATCACACATGGAAAAGAAATTATTAGAGAAGAGGAAGGAAACTGGGAATGAGAAGAAAAGAAAAACAGAGCAATGGGGATGTAGATATCATCAAAATATTTTATATGCATATATGAAAATGTCACAATGAAACCCATTGTTCTGCATAATTAATATGCACTAAAAGAATCAAAGAAGGAATGCATGTGAATTTTAAATTAGAAATCAAAGTGAAGATTTATTATTATTTTTTAGTTTGCAAAAAAACACTGATTTCTCTGGCTTTATTAAAAATATCTACAGTGATAGCTCAGAAACAATGAAATGCTGATAGCATTCCGCATTGCGTGCTCTTAACATGAATTAGAATCAAAAGAAAAGAGCTCCTGAGAGAAAATCTGGGTCCAACTCACAGGCAAAAGTGGCCCCAATCGAGCCCGAGTCATATGCACCCGAAACCAAGCTGTCAAAAGACTACTGGGCCCACAGCAAAAGGTCAAAAGCTACTGGGTCAGTGTGAACCCAAAAGGAAAGATCCTCCTGAAGAGGGGGAGTGCTCAGGGGTGGCACATGCCTGTCACCCCAGTACTCTGTCTTCTCCATTCTTAGTGACTTAGATAGACTCCATCCCAAAATTTAAAAAAAAATAAGAATAATAATAAGAGAAGGGCTGGTGTCTCAATTTCTAGTTTCATCAAAAGAAAAAAAAAGTGTATAAATAATCGATGAGCAAAAGTCTTCATGAAGAAAACATCAGCCAATAAATGTACAAGGAGTGACAGACAAGAAAATGCCTCTTCACAGTACCAGGTAAAACCGTGGACCCTCAACAATGGTCATCAAAGAAGGCTAAAACTATTAGGTAGAAAACAGACAGTGAAGTTCCAAGCGTCCTGGGAGTAGAGATAAGAGTTCAATGTGTATAAAATGTGACATCACTAAAACATTTCTGATGCACTGCCTGTGACTAGAAATTCAGTGTGACCCTAAGAGATCACATAGACAGAATTTGCAGTAGCTAATCTATCTCAGCATCCCTGCAGGAGTCAGCTCGGCACTGCTGACACTGGAAGTCAGGTGATGCGTTATTTTAGGATGCCAAGTTTGAAGAGTGCTCATCCTCAATTTGCTAAATACCAGGAGCGCGCCGTCTTTGGGTTGTGACAACCAGAACTATCTCCAGCCATAGCCTAATGTCCCACGGGGATCAAAATCATCCTAGTTTACAGCCACCGTTTAATATCTAACAACCAATTTTAGGAAAAGCAAGAGTTATAAGGATAATTAAATGAAACACGAAGCGAGGTAGAGAATGAGTTATCACCATACCACTTCCAATTAATCATAGAGCCACCTGACAGGTTAGAGACCCAACACCCCATCTTAATTGGATTCCTAGGACGTTTTCCTACCCCAGATGTTTAAGTCAGTGTTACAAGTACAGGTAATATTAGGCAAGGAGCAAGGCGCCCGGAGAAGGAAAGCAAACCAACAAAGGAAACTCTCTAGGGCCACCTGGGAAAGAGTGGGAAATCTCAGCCTGAGAACTGGCTCCTGGCGAGCTGTCGCATCTCAACTCAGATTAAGACGAGAATAAATGAAGCGCAAATGTGAACTATTTATAACTCTGGGTAAGAAAACGACAACACATTTCAAAAGGAAATTTAGAATAGAAAGCACCATGAAATGGAGTCTTTAATTCATTAACAGGTTTTTCAGTATTGACAGTTGATCCTTGAAAGACAAACATGCAGTGGCACTCCAGTGACCTGAGAGACGAGACACTGTTGCAGACTAGAAAATTATTCTGCGTGCTGCCTGGCATAGAATGTGAGAGGTTTAAATTGGTGGTCTACTGTTAAATGGGAGGCTACATTCCCTTAAACTATCTTCACTATTAATAATGAATAATGATACCCATGAGAAGTTTTTTCAAGTTCAAAAGCTTCATCTTATAGTTCTTATATTCACAAATATTTGGATAGAAGTTAATCTAGTGAATAGTTCCCCAGAGGGATTGTGGACCCTAAATTGCGCAAACCCATCTTGCACATCAAAATTTTCACTACATTTAGTAAAAAACTCAAAAAGGATTTAGGCATAGCAGCATGACATTCTGTTTTGCAACATTTTAACAAATGAGAAAGACTTTTCATTTCATTTTTTAATATTTCTCTTGAATAGTTTATAATATAAAACTGATTAAGTAATAGACAACATGATAAGTCACTTTTTATAAACTTTACATATATTCTTCATTATTCGTTCACTTTCAAAATACTAGTGTTGGGGGAAATACAATATTACTCTTTTATTTCCTTTCAAAGGAATGTATAACTTTTAAAACATCTTCCCACATAAATGGAAAATTTCCAGGTGATTAATAAGTAAATAATCACATCTTTCAAGCCAAAATTTGTGAGCTGGAAAGTAGTTTGTACAAAAAGAAAGAAAAAAAAACTTCTTTTCTTACTTTGGTGATGAAATGTCAAATACAGATAAAAGGAATAATTTAAAATTCTTACGTCTTTCAGTATCACAATAGCTCCTAATGTCTGTTTCTAATTTCTTTCATCCCCCTATTTATATGTAATTTCCAAATGAGTCTTTGCCGAGCCTGTACCATTGCATTATCTCTCAGTTCAACAGATTTCATTGTTTCCTTGTTACTATTCATGTTATAATTTCTAATTATCTGATAAAGCCCTCAGTAATCTGTCCCCAGCCAGACCTTCCAAGCGTAGCATCCAGGACCCCTACACTTTCTGTGTCCAGGCAACAAACGTCCCCTTGTGCACTACAGTTTCCTGCTCTAAAACCTTATTTTCTGTTGGCCCTGTTTATTGTGACAGGCCCTTTCTTGAAGTCATCTTTGCCTTTGAGGCAACCTCATTTAAATCATGATCTGATTAAATGTCTTCTTTGAAAAAGTAACCTGGCCGACCCATCAGAATTGATTTCATCTATTTACCATTCCAGCAGCTCTTTGAATCACTATTAGAGTAAGTGTTCCTTTAGGTTTTTCTTTACCTAGTTAGAGTACAACTTCCTAACAGCAAGATTTGCAGACATTTTCCTTAGATCTACCTCACTGTGGGTTTGCCAACCTCCAGAAAAGGAGGATTGTCTCATGGAGGGCAAACATCTTACTCCACACCTCCCCCTCTCAACTGGATACCCCTGAATGATCGCTGTTGGCTGTGTTGTGTGCACACATGGATGAACTTTGGAAAACTGAAAGAATTATAAATTAACTTACCCAATAACAATGATAACAAGATGTGTCACAGAATGGAAGGAGGAAAACTGGACCAATCATGCTTAAGAAAGGGATGCAGAGTAGGTAGTGAAGAGATGAAAATGTGACAATCCCATAAACAGTAGAAACTTGCAGTAGAAAAGAGAGGTGAAAAGAGGCATTTCAAGAATATTAGCCATATAATCTCTTCATATCAGTAGGCTTTCCTGTCACTGGAACCCAATACCTGACAACAACTTAAAGAACAGGTTTCATTTGGCTCACAGTTCCAGGGAGGTCAGTCTATGTTTGGATGGCTCCAAGGAAAGAAGTGACAGCATGTAAGAGGGCTTTGGCAGAGGGAAGCTGCTCACCTCTAGCTGATTGGGAGGCACAGCAGGGGAACAATTCTAGAGAGGAAGGGCAGGGCTCAGATATAGACCTCAAGGTCATGCTTCCACGACCCATCCAGACACACATGTCAGTGTGCTGTACCATCCCCTTGCATGGCTCCCACACCATCAAGTTGGCAACCCACCTTCACCAACATGGCGCTCCCCTTCATTCTCCAGCCACGGCCTCTGCATTGAGATTTGGGATAGTTTGTAAATGTGACCACTTCCAGGACTGTCATCAAGCCTGTCACTTCATAGAGAGAGGGTTAATTTAAGGGAGTCCAGTTATAATATATTAGAAGGAATGCTAGAAACATATAATATTTATACTTTATACGTCACTTTTTGGTTTGGGTACATAACACACAGTCTCTACAAAAGCTTTCGGTCATTGTCTGCTGTTGATTTCCTTGTCTTTATAATGTTCCTTCTTAAAAGAAAATTCATCAGGTATTATTAAATGACAGTTACTTAATTATAAGAATGAATGAACATTTGCAGTGCTGTTCTATCTAATATTCAGATCTTTGGAAAGCAGAATTGAGCCTGTACAAAATCTATTTATATTCATGTGGGCTATACTTTTCACTAGCAAAAATCATTACTTTTGACTAGCTGAGAAATAAAATATAAATTTCTCTGTCTCTAATCAGAATCATAGTTGAGATTAATAGAAGTTTAAGTCAATGAGTTCCTTCCATTAGTGCATTAAATTTATACTTTGTCTGCCATAAATACAGCAAGACAGTGTGAGTTCCCCACAGAAAACTCTTTTTAATACTAATCTCTATATTCTAAGATTATTTATCCCTTTTCTGATAAAAATTCCATTTTCTCAAAGTCAAACAATCATACTTAGGTATAGACTATAGAATGTAGTGGTTGGAGAATGAATTTAAAAACCTGAATATACCCATTAAAAGAAATTAATTTTTATGACTGTCAGTCCTTAATTGGTATAATTTCAGTGACAGAATATAGGAAGGATTTAGATAAAATTAAATTTCAAAGCACCTTAAAAGTACTATTGTTACCCCCATCCCAGCTAATGTATGACCTATAATTAAACAAACCTGTGGAAGAGAACTCTGCATCTTCCCTACTTTGCTTCTGAATTATTCTGATGGGAAACTTGGCTGTGAAGAATGCTGACATATAAAATAGCATGTTTCTTTTCTTCTTTTTGAGGAATAAAAATTTTGAAACTGAAACTTAGCATAAGACAATAAACCCAAGACCTCACCAAATGCAGTTGAGAATTAATATGCGTCATCACATCTTAGAAAGGCTCGATCATTCACATAAACTGTACCCTTTCAACACACGCTCATTACTGTCATCTGAGAGTAAATGCTTTGAAGAAAATAGATATGAAAATAATTCTTTGAGCTGCCTGCAATCGGCAGACCTGGGGTCTCCTACTCGAAACAATTTAAATAAGTGGAAAGATGTGAAGTCCCAGTTGCTTTACCAGCTGTGACTGTTTATTAGAAGCAAAAATGGAAAATCTTTACAACCCTTAAAGAAAACAAGCAAAAAAGAGATAAACAGACATCTCTTAATTAAAAGTTACAAAATCTTGTCCTCTCCCATTCAATATTAAAGGAGATAATTTCAGAATAAAGACAAGCTCGATTCTTTAGACCTGTGCATGCAGTTAATATTCTGAGCATTCCCATTAGCTAAAAATTGATCTTTGAGACTCATCCATTTTTTAAAATACTATTGCAGAGAACACATGGTGAAGCCACATGAATCCAAGAAGTACCTGTCTGTGACCTGTGATCCAAGGTCATCAGAATCCAGTACAGCCCAGCAAGGATCCAGATGCCATGACCAGCAGCCAACAACATGGGCATCTGCTGAGGACTTTAATGGCTGACTGAATTTAAATCCACAGTCCAAACTGGTCACAGTAGTAGGAGGAAAAATACATGACCCAGATTCAATGAACCTGACGGAGGTGAAAGTCTTCCAAGCTTACTATCCAATGTTAGCACATCCCAATGAGAAAAATAATTACATTTTTAAAAGAACTATTTGGAGGTTAAATGAGATAGGATGAAATTTGTCTCATCAGTAATAAAGCACAATTCATGGCCACCAGTTACTAATAATTAATGCTACTACTCCAACAGCTAAGAATAAATTCTACACTCTGGTGAATAAAATTCCACTTCTTATATATTTCAGCTATAATGCTACAAATGCTTTAATTTTCTGCTATAGAGCTATAAATGTTTTAATGTTAAACTTCCTATCAGTGTTTTAGAAAGTGAGATATAGCATAACAAAGTTACTTTCTGATAATTTTTATCATATTCAATAAGATATGATTTATCCACTGTTAAGAATTTTAAACATTTTCAACAGAAAAAAATATATCATAAAAAATGAAAGTTGGGCTAAAAGATAAAATTTTAATATTTATAATGCAAATGACATAAAATAATACAAATGTAAATTTTATTGAATTAAGTAGCTTTAATAATTGTTTTCACAATTGGGAAGAGAATAAAAATGGTCTCTGAAGGCTTTATTATTTATTTGAGTTTTCTAATAGAATCATAGTGTATAAAATTATGCTATAATCATGTCAGACAATGGCTATTGCCCAATGCCAAGATCCTAGAATTGTACCTTAACAGTAAAATGAACATTAATGGGTTACAGAAGTATAGAGTACTTCAAAGCACATTTATGCGCAGAAAGGTTAAAGGAACATGGGTTATTGAGCTCAGCTTTTAAAAACAAGAATGAAATAACAGTTACTTTCAAATATTCATCAGAAAGGTTAAAGGAACATGGGTTATTGAGCTCAGCTTTTAAAAACAAGAATGAAATAACAGTTACTTTCAAATATTCATAAAACCATTGTAACTACTCCCAGACAACAAAATTAGACATAATTGCAGGCAGCTACAGGCAAATAGATCTCATCTGTTTACTGAGAATGGTGAGTGATATTGAAAAGAACAGACAACAACTACTTGAATACTATTGAAAAGGAGTTCTTTTTTATTTCAAGAAAAAAAGCAAAACAGAAAAAAGGGTAGAAACAATGCAGAATTTCAAAAAAAAGTAAGAAATCACTAGTTGATAAATTACATATTTTTATCTTAGAAGTAGTTGCTCAAGATACAAAATCAAATCATAAAAAGTAGACAAACAATGACAGTACAAACCATTCTGTTTGATGAACTAACAAGAACTTAGTAGTATGGTTATCTATCTTGTACATTTAAATGTACATACAGTTATATCCTTTAGAGCACTTCCTTTCTCTTTCATCATCTCAATATCTATTATACATTGTGGATCTTCTTACACTTTCAGTTTTTTTAAATATTTTTTTACTAGAGAGACAATACAATATTTACAAATATGAGCCTGACTTATTTCACTTATGAGGATAGTCTCAAGTTGTCTCCATTTACCTATAAAAGCCTAAGATCATCCTTTTTATAGCTGAGTCATATTCCATTGTATAAAAATACCACATCTTTTTCATCCATTCTGCGGTTGATGAGCATTTTGGTTGTTTCCAAAATTTAGCTATCACAAATTGTGCTGCCATGAACATGGGTGCACATATAGCACTGTGATATGATCTTTTCAATTTTTCTGGGAAAACACCCAGGAGGGGAATAACTAGATTGAATAGAACTTCCAGTACTAGTTTTTGAGGAATCTCCATCCTGATTTCCACAGTGGCTGCACCAGTCTACACTCCCACAAACAGTGGAGCAGTGTTCCTTTTTCCCCCACAGCCTCACCAACAGTTGTTATCAGTTGTTTCTTGGTGGCAGCCGTTCTTTCCAGAGTGAGATGAAATTTCAATGCTGTTTTAATTTGTATCTCTCAAATGACCAGTGATGGTGAACATTTCTTCATGTATTTATTTGCCATTTGTATATCTTTATCTGAGAAATGTGTGTTCATCTCAGATGCCCATTTTTGCAGAGGGTCTTTGAATTTGGGGAGCTTGATGTTTTTCAATTCTTTGTAAGTTCTGGATATAAGTCCTTTGTCTGAGTGGTTGCTGGCTAAATTTTTTCCCATTCTGTGGGTTTTCATTTCACTTTGTTGGTGATTTCTTTTGAAGTGCAAAAACTTTTTAATAAGATCAGATCCCAGTTGTTGATTCTTTGAAGTACTTCCCATGTGATTTGTGTTTTGTTCATGAACTCTTTGCCTACCCCTATGTCTCTAAGATTTCTACCTATCTTGTCTTCCAGTAGATTTAGTGTTCTGTTTTAATATTTAGATCTTTGAGCCATTTTGACTTTAGTGCATGGTGATAGTGACAAGGATTTCAATGTTAAATGGAGTCAGAAAGTTATACCACATCACATATAAGATCCTACAAACTCAGATTTTATGATTCTAACACTTTTTGTTTCTTTTGCAACTCAGAGTAAAGCAAACAGCTCAAAGTACAGAACAGTTGTACCTGGTCCTTGATGGATTTATTTCACTAATGTAGGTCTGCAGCTGAAGCTAAGAATAGAATTATGTTCTGGAGCAAGGAAAAAACTGTAAGAGATCCTGTCTTCTTACAAACTTAAGATATGAAAAATTTGTGCATTTTACATGCATGCATGGGCACACACATACACACACACACACTCACACACACATACACATAGCACAGTCAGAGCCCTTTCCTGGGCTTCATGCAGATGGCCCCTAGCAGACTCACTGCTAAGGCTGTCAGGTTAACTTCTTTCTTTGATGTCAAAAAATAAATGATCCATTGTTCTTAAGAGAAAATAGCTGTCCTCTAATCCTCCTGTTTCTTTAAAAACAATCCAACATTAACTTCTTGATTAACACACTGATGAATCTAAAAGAAAAATCTATGCAGGTTAGCTTAATTTCTTCTGAGTTCATTCTTAGAATATAAAAATGAATGCAATTCTCTTAGAATATCACAAAGAATAAAAATCTTCTTAGAATATAACAAAGAACATAAATCTTCTTAGAAAATAAAAAATATATATAAATATATATATAAACATATATATGTCCCTCTCCTTTGTGTGCAATCCTCCTTCTGAGGCAGTGATACGTACATGTCCAGTGCTTACCTGTGACAGTGCCACAGCCTTAGTTGGGAGTTTGTGCAGAAGAGCAGAGCTTCAGTTATGGGAAAGGTGTAAATTCAAATCAAATTCATAGATCACAAATTGAAATATTTTTGTTTCACCCTCCATCTGCTCGAACTGTATTGATTTTCTGAAAATAACTGTGAATAATATGGTAAGGAAAAGAGATATGATTAATTACTTGCTTCCAAAGCCTGATAAGTTTTTCCCAAATGATAGAAATATATTACATTATGCAAATTAATGTTTGCATGATCCAAGTAGGCATGTTTACTTGAGAAGCAAAAACATTCACTAAACTAAAAAGAGCATGCAAGAGGAAAGAAAAATATCAAATTTAGAAAGGAAAACATCCAACAAATTTTTTTTGTTCTTTAAATAAAATTTGGGTTATGAGAAGTTAGAGTTGATAGCTATTGCCTAAACTATGGGAGAAAAGTTTTTTGTAAATTTATATTATAAATAGATGGATGAAATGCAACTGGTCTTAGAAACTTTACTGAAATCTTAGCACAAGATGAGATGATTTTTACTGCCTATAGAAGGACGTTACAACAAAATGAAAGTAAGATATTGTACTCTAGAAAACAAAGTATTTTTGTTGTAGAAAGACAATTCTACAGGATGCATGTGTTGTGATTTCAATAAAGCTCAGTTACATAAAAATTATAGAAAATAGATGGTGAAAATAAGCTTAAAAAGACAAAATGAGATGAATTGAGAGCTTTTCTGAGATGCAAATTCGGTAAAAATTTCCCAAGTAATGTAGTAAAATATTGCAAAAAGTAGTAGAATTTAATATTGATCACATGGAATGAAGCACAGAATTAACACAGAAATAAGTGTGTAATATGAAAACTATATTTGAGATATGTTCATAAAATGCAGGAGTTAAAAAGAAGTTGAAAAAAATAGTAACAGTGGATTCCTATTTCCTCTTGGAGATGAATGAACCACAACAGAGAGGGATGAAATGGAAATAAAAGACTGAATTCTGAAATGCTGGCTTCAAGAATTTTGAAATTAAAGATCCTGGCTGATTGCAATAAAAAGTCTGAGGCAGTTATGAAAAACTCAAATGCCTTTAAGGCTACACGAGAATATAAATATGTGAACCATGGGAGATGGAAAGCCATTGAAATTTGGGAGACTGAGACAAACAGCATATATGCTTTATCTAAATTCTTCCAAAAATTGAAATTTAAAGTAAGCATTCAGATCAAAAAACATGCATACTAGCTACACTGGTCTTGCTGTCTACCAGTTGGTAATCCCTGGTCACCTGACTAAAACTTCCGGTTTTTTTAAAGTCCTTTTATCTTTACCACACACACACACACACACACTACAAAGCATATGTACACACGCCTATTTCTAAAACGGTGAGTTAGATGATTGATATTTTTTAAATGCACACAAGTATTATAAGTTTCCTAAAATATCACCAGGAAGACAAATATGATGCAAGACATGAAACCCAATTCACAGACACCTGAAATACAAAATGGAGTTGCTGATGGGCTCTTTTTAACCTGGACTTGACTCTTGGAATCATAGAGGTAAAATATAAACAAATATGAAGAATCCAATTAAGATAGCATCTTATGATTTATCAGTTGGGATTTGACTAAAAAAGAAATATATGAGGAAAAAGTTCTACAAGTGCTTAGCTCAGAACAAATGAGCTCTGTCCCCTGAACTGTTAAAACTAAAAGGTGAGGCTTGCAAGCCTAAACAAATGCAAAGGATTTTGAAAATAGTACTGATTGTAAAGTTGGTTCTAAAATCACCTCCATTTGAAGTGAAGGATCCTGATGTCACCGAGACTTGCAGAGTACAGTGACAGGATGTAAGGGAACACAGGCAACCTCTCACAATCTGGCCCAATTACCAGGAAGTCTGCAGATAGTATTTTGACAGGAACAGAATAGGAATTTTCTACATCAAAGTCTTTAGTAAATCTTAACAGGGAAGGCAGCTAACCTATTGAGTAACAGAGAAAATACTGATATTAAGTACCTGTTTTGGGAGCATGAATCTCAGCATCTAGTAGCAAAGCCTAAGTCTAATACTCTGGTTCACATGGAAAGATATGACAGGGACCATTCTCTTTTGTTTGGGCCTCTGATAGAAATGACAGCTGTTCTTATTCTTATGTGACAGCTTAGGACAGGGCCAGGTATTGTGCAGTCTCATCGCTGCCTAGCTAAGCCACCACAGAGCTTGGACCTTACACAAACGCACTGAAACATTTTTGCATGTCATACAGAGCCTGAGCAAATGATCAGTCACAATTAGAAATCCCTCTTTCAAAATTTTAGTTAGAAATTCTATCACATGATTTAGCCTTTGTTAATTAAAACAAACCCTATATTTTTAAAAAAAATCTGCCAAGTGAAACCACTAGCAAATAATCTTGCTGAGTTTGATAAAGTCATGTACTCATGTGAGAAGAACAACAGAAATAAAGAAGGTGGCAAATAAAGAATTTCCTTGTAGGAAAGTGAACTCACTTGTCAATACAAACATGGCTCAGTTGAGTAAATATAACCTGGAATTTTGACAGCTACAGATGAAGACTGTTGTATTGGAGAGAAAAAGGAGATAATTTGTCATTAGCTTAAAAATTATGTGGGGAAGTCTAGGAAAATATAAAATGATGATACAAATCTCTCTAAATGTATAAACCCTGGAATCCAAAGTATGGTGTTCAGTAGGTGCACTGACTCAAACTCAGCTGAAACTTCAGTTATCAGTTGTGGCACACGAGAGTCAAATCTGCAATCAGAGCCAATCCTCTTGATTACCAGTGCCACTGTTGTTTTGGTTTGGTTTGGTTTGATTTTGGTTTTGGTTTTCTGCTAGGATCATAATTTACTGGGCCAAGGCTGTAGCCATTGGAGATAAAGCTACCAAACTCAAAATTATCACCCATGGAAGAACAGGAAATACTCTGACTGCAGTTAAGAGACCAGGCCCATAAGCATCCCCATAGAGAAAAACCAAAGATGGAAGAGTCAAGGGAGAATATAACCATAAAGGCCCAGAGAGAAAGCACAGCTCATCATGTCATGAGCTATGAACCAAGTTTTTAAAGCAAAAGACATTACCAGAGTTGGGTGTCTCTTGCCTTGTGCACAGAAATGTCATTGTTTCCCAATATTCACACCCATTTATTCGAAAAACTATTCTGCTCAAAAACAAGCAAGTAATACTGGAGGGGTTGTGGGGGAAAAGGAACTCTTCTCCACTGTTAGTAGGACTGTAGCCTGGTGCAGCCACTATGGAAATCAGTGTGGAGACTCCTCAAGAAGCTAGGATTAGAGATTCCATTTGACCCAGCTATCCCACTTCTGGGCATTTGCCCAGAAGAATTGAAACCATAATACCACAGTGATATATGTGTATCTATGTTTGTAGCAGCACAATTTGTAATAACCAATCATGGAAACAACCCAAGTGCCCATCAGTCAAGGAATGGATAAAAAAGATGTGGTATTTTTATACAATGGAGTACTACTCAGCTATAAAGAAAGATTGCCTAGAGACTTTTATAAGTAAATGGATGTGACTTGAGACCATACTCATAAGTGAAGTTAAGTCAAATTCACATGTGTAAATACTGTATTGTCTCCCTAGTGTAAGAAACTGAAACAGTATATGCTATCCAAAATTTACAATAAATACTGTGTAAGGGTAACAAACTGCTCAAAGAGGAAAGTGATTGGGATAGGGGAAAAGAGGAAAGAAGGAAGGAAAAGGGGAAAGATTACATTTGTGTGTGTGTGTGTGTGTGTATTAGCTATTGAAAAAGAATAGTTAATATTCATATGATTAGATCAATTTTACATGTCTAGATCTGTTATTTTAAACAACCCTTTTGGAGGTAATGATACGTAATATTACAACCATTGTCAAATTCCTATCATCTTGTTTTGTAAAACTACACTGTTATTGTATTGTGTTTGTTGTTGTTGTTTGTCTCTTTTTCTTTTCATTTTTCTTTTCTGTGTCTTTTTTCTCTTAAATAAAAAAGTCAAACAAGTGCACACACATGCAGTGCTTTTACACAGGAAAATGGAATCCCAATAATTAGTGACAAATTAAGAGTATCTCTTCGGAAGGAAATAGGTAAAAAATTTAAAAGGCCATGAAAAACACCTTAATATACCTGAGCCAATCATGGAGTAGCTATGTGGCTATGTTCACTTTGTGAAGTTGTAAGAAATATAACAGAAAATATAGACAAAACTTTAAAAAATAGTACAAAACAAATAAACACACTCCATGTCTTGTCTCCCTAAGGAAAATATCTCATAAGCAAGTATCCGGTCCACTATGAGGGACTGGAAAGACCTTTTCCAAAGAAATACAATGACCCCAGTAAAAATACCTCTGCACCCTAACAGCTAGGATACCATCTTGTGTGTTCCTAAAGAAAGTTCCCATGTAAACAAGTCTTGTTACCTCTTCGCAGAGCTCCCAATCAATATTCTACTGCATGAAATAATCACGTTAAGAAAATCTAAAAGTTTAAAGCAAAAGAACTGGATAAATAAATTGACAACAGTTGGGGTAAGGGGCAGCAAAATATCCGTGAAATAAATTAGAACTTTTAAAATCACATATCTGGGGTGCTTAGTTTTATGTGTCAGTTCAGCTAGGCTAAGGAATGCCTAGATTGTGGTAAAACATTAATTCTAGATATGTCCATGAGGGTGTTTGCACTTGAATCAGCAGGCTGAGTTACGATGATCATTCTCACCCGTGAAAGTGGACATCACCAAATCCATCCAAGGTCTGCATAGAATAAGAGATGGGGTAAAGGCAAATTGCCCAGTTCCGGCTAAGACATCCATATCTCCTATCCTCAGATATTGGGGTTTCTGGTCTTTCCCTTTGACTTAGAGCAGGACTTGCACCACTAGCCTGCTGTTCTCGGACCTCCAGACTCAGACTGAAACTTACATCAGGTTCTATCCTTGCTTTTATTCCTTCAAAAAAGGAATATGAATTAGGAGTATGAAATCATATTTCCTGGACATCTGGCATGTGGTTTGGGGTATTTCTTCACCTCCATTTTGGTATGAACTAGTTCTTATAAATTTCTCCATTTTGGTATGAACTAGTCCTTATAAAACTATTCTGTTTCCAAATCCATGAGTACTAGACCTCTGACAAGGGTTCTTGGTTATAACGTTTCCAGGTAGAGGTTCAGAGCAGGATCTCTCTACATGAAGTTCTAGAAGGGGGAAGCCCTGTCCCAATCAACCCAGAGAGCAAAGCACCAAGCCAAAGGTTTAATCTCAATTTCTATGATCTCATGAAGCTTATTTTGTAGCTTTAACTTACATAGGATCCTCTGTCTCATTTTATATTTTTATATTTCTACATGTGAAATGGGGTTGTCTATCCTATTGTCTCACCATTATATTTTGGAAGCATAACTTAAATTATAGAGGTTTACAACTGGAGAGCAATTTGCCACAATATGAATTTTATCTTGATTCTCATTCATACATGACTAAAAGATATTGGATAACCTGTCATAGTTTGGTCTTTAGAGTTGATCCTGGGGTAAATTAAGATTTGGGGGATATTGGGATACAATGAATTTATTTTGTCAGTGAAAAAGACATGAGTTTGGAATGTGGGGTCAGTTGTTTAATGCAAAGGACTCAGTGTTTGTGTCTCCTCAAAGTTTCTCTGTTGAAATCTTAATCTCTCAACACCATGGTACTAGAAGTTAGGGTTATTTGGAGGTGGTTCTGTGATGAAGGCAGAGCCCTTACACATAGAATCAATGCCCGTATAAAACAAACTCAGAGAACTCAGTTGCCCTTGAACCATGTAAGGAAACAACAAGGAAGCATAATGTGGTTTTTCATTGTTGTTGTTGTTGTTTTACTTTTGAAGGTAGTAAAATACAATAAAACATGACAGAACAAAGCCAGTTGACACAGTGCAGTGAAATTGGTACAGCACTTCAGAGCAGGTTACCGGGATAACATTAACAGCTACCATAGTATATCTTGTTATCTTTACAATAGTTGTCCATTCAATCAGGTATAGCAAAATCAAACCAAAAACAGAACATTATAAAACCTATCAAAACAGAATAGTGAATAAAGCAAAACAATTAATCAGAACAAAGCAAAACTGTGAACACAATATTTGACTTCAAAGAGAAGACAGAAGGAAATCCCCATATTTGCTATATTGCATACTGTCATCCTGTCAAGAGATGCTCAGATCTCTGGCCCAAGATCAGCATAATCAGCCCAATAATACAAGCATTTAGTTGCTTTATGTGCCTTTGTTTCTCAGTAGATGCTGACTTGTTCTCTTCCTGGCTCGCCTGCCGCTTGCTTATGCTACGGACGCTTACCAGCATCAGGTGTTTTTAAGGAAGTGGCCCTCACCAGATACTAAGTCTAATGGTGGCTTGATAGGGGCTTCCCAGCCTCCAGAAAAATGGGCCTTCAGATTGTGTTTTTATAAGCTACCCACTTCACAGTGTTCTGTGATGGCAGCCCACACAGACGAGAGTAATAGCTCAGAAAGTCTTAGAGACAATGCACATATAAAATAAGGTCAGACTGTTATGAAAAAGAAATAATGAAAAAGTAAGGAAAAAAAGCTTGAAAATAAATGACTGCTAAATATGCAAAAATCAGTATGAAGACTCAAAGACAAAGTCAAAAGATTTCTCTTATGTATTTAAACTAGAAAAGCAATGGAATCCAAGATGGCTGACTGAGTGGTAGCATGATAGAGAGCCTCTCTGAAAAGAAAACCACTCAAGTGCTAGAATCTAACCACTTGGAGAAAGTGAGACAAAAGGGGAGGAATTCTTACAACCTAGGAAGAAACTGAGGAAAAAGAAAAAAAAAAAAGAAAGAAGAACCGTGGATGGAGGGCTGGAGCTGGGCAAGCTCCAGTCACTGTACTGGGCACTTCTTAGAGACAATTGAGCCGAGGTCGCGGCCCTGCCAAGAGCAGGGGTTAGTGAGCTCAAGACCCTCGGCTGAAGGAGGCACTGCAGCAGGGAATGGAAACGGGGAGTCAAGCTGCGCAAACTTTGGTGAGTGACGGGAACTGGATTCCCCAGAGTGGGAGGACCAGCTAGATGACATTTTGGAGTTGGACAGGGCCAGCTTGAATCAAACCCAAAGCAGCATCAGTCAGTTCCTGGTCCAAAGCAGATTGGTGGGATCTGCTTGGGCTGGGCCAGGCCCCTGGTTGTAACCCAATAGCTGGGGACAAGGCTGTCCTGAGCCAGTGGCATCCCCAGGGGACACACAAATGTGCTGAAGCACCCGACTGATGTAGGAGGAGGGGCCGGCTCACAGTGTGCACCTCGCAGATCGGCAGCAGACTGGGGGGGGGTGGCATTTCCCTAGCCAGTGTGCTGCAGAAAAACTGTGGGCAGTGCAAGGGGCCTGGAGACCTCCATCACCCACCTGTCTGAAGGGGGCCAGAAACATGACAAGACAGAGAAACAGCAAAAGGCCTCCAGCCGCAGAACCAGGGAAAGTGAGTCCAGTAGAGGTAAATGCAGAGGAGGTTGAGGGTAGCAAACATGTGTAATATCATACATGGCCTCATAGGAAATAAATAAATACTTCTGTGACCTCATCGATGAATTTAAATCTGAAATTCTAACTCAGGTGAAGCATGATATAAGAATATTAATAAAAGAAGTCCTGGGTAATCCTCAAGTAGACACAAATGAAAGAATGGAGGAACCCAGAGAAAGGAGAGAAGCCTTTGATGAAGAATATAAACAAAATCTAGATACATGAAACAGATCCAAAGAGAATAGCAGGAAATTAAAAACTCCACTGAAAGCTGGCAAAACCTTTTTTTTTTTGCTTATCAGAAATGCATTTTTATTTGAAAACAACTTAAAATTTTAGAAAATGATTTTAGTATATAAATTTGATTTTGTTTTTATATAGAATATAAAGATTTCCCTCATTAATTTTTCATCTGAAGGGTACTATAGGCCTGAAGGAGGGTACGTTCTGCACACAAGCATGTGTCTTTCATGTGCGGCACTGAAAAGGAATGGTGTAGCACTCCTATGCATAAATTAGATCAAGTGACATCACATATAGGGGGGTTATTCTAGTTAATCAGATTGAAGAAGCAAACATGACACATGAACTGTGCAAATAAGACCAAGTGGGAAACTTTAGTTAGGACATTGCAGATTATATGGGAAGGTTTGTGAGGCTATAGTATATACAACTCATTAAAACAGCAAGGAAGAGCTATTTATAGAGAAAGGCTGGGATGAGAGATTTCCACTAAAGCAAATTAACTGCCAAACAAAAGTGAGCACAAGTGTTACTATACTGAAGGCGCGTTATACCAGCTTCTGTGCAGCATGCTGAGGGATAGTTAGAACGTCCAACTGGTGTGTATGAATCATTAATGGTCACGCTTTTGCCTCCTGCCAAATTTCAAGCGTGTCTTATTTTAGAGTATAGCTTTTATCTATTATTTCACCCTGCAAAAACATGTGAAGACAGCGTTCATTCTGTGCCAAAGGATGACCAGCAACCTTGTTTATAAACTGCTCCAGCCCTTGCTTCCTTTCCTCAATAAAATTGTAGTCAAATATTCCATCATCTCCTCTGAAAGGAAGCTGATGCAAAAATGCCTTTCCAGGGAACGGGGAACTACAACCTTGCTCTCTCTCTAATTCACTTCATAGCCATTCAATGTCACTGTATCTTCTCCTAACAGTAGATTCCTTTAGCTTGAAAATAGGAAGATTTGTCTTGAGCCTGATCTCATAGGTGGAGAAGCGACCCGGCAAACCCCCACAGTCTGCGGGTTGCTCACATCTATCTCCACGAAGTTGCTGGGCAGCCCATAGGTGTCATTCAGGTTCTGCGGCTTGGTGATCAGTCACTGGGTGTCTGCTACAGTCTCCTCCATTTCACTGTAACCTCCAACGCCGCCACGGACTCCCACCGCCCACTCTCGTTCCACCGATCACAACGCTGCCACCGCGGCCACCCATAGCGGAGACACAGGCTTGTGCGCAGCAGTCGCGAAGTGAACAAGCACGTAGTGTGGGCATTCACCTCACGCAAATCTCCTCCCCTGCCCCCACGGGCTTCCGCCTCTGTGCCTGGGGACCTGGCAAAACCTTTTAACAGAAACTAAAGACATACTTTCAAAACTTGAAGATAGATTTGCAATGTATGATCGCAAAAGGAAGGATTTCTTAAAAATATCAAGGAACCAAGAAGCAAAGATACAAAGGCTAGAAGATAACAAGAGGATTTATAACCTAAGAATAAAATATGTTAATGAAGATGCAGCAACAAATACAAATGAAATAAAAAGTCTATTCACAGAAATAATTAAGGAAAACTTCCCAAACATAGGTAACAGAAGTGAAGTTCAGATAAATGAGGCATACAGAACTCCAGCCACCCCAAAACAGATCTACACCCAGACATATAATAATCAAAATCCCAGAAATCCATCACAAGAACAGAATATTAGAAGCAGTCAGAGAAAAGAAACAGATTACCTATAAAGGAAAACTCATCAAAATCACAGCGGACTTCTCGATGCAAACCATCAAATCAAGAGAGCTTGGAGCAAAATATTCCAAGCCCTGAAAGAAAATAACCTCCAACCCAGATTGATGTACCCTGCAAAACTGTCTCTCAAAATTAATGGAGAGACAAGATATTTCCACGGCAAAGAGGAACTGGGAGAGTTCGTGACCACCAATCCAACCCTACAAAGAATACTGAAGGACATTCTAGAGAGAGAGAAGAAAACCACCAGCGTTCCAGGAACAATGGCAGAAAGGCCTCAATGAAAGGGGCAGACAATGGAATGAAGAAGAAAAGTAAACAAACAACAATGACAGAAAAATAGCATAGCAGAGATGAGGCAGAGAAGATTGGTTATACTGCTGTTTTATCTTGACTGATTTTATTTGAATCTGCTATGCTTGATGGTATCAAGTCTGAGAGTAGAGGCAACTACTCTGAAGATGACAAGATTCAATAGGATACCCATTCTGGTTTGATTATTAACTGCCTTTGAAGTCCTATAATGTCTCCAATGTTTAGTTTTTATTCATAGTATAATGCAATGCTAAGTTTAATTATACTATGTTTGACAATATAGATAATTGTATTGAAAATAACAAGAGACATCATAGTAACTACCATAGATTACCCAGTATTGTGGTTTTATATGTCCTTTTCATGTTTCTCTAGGAATTTGTATTGTTGACTTGTTTTGATTTGTTTCTCTCTCTAATAGAGAAAGGCTAGGTATACATGTAGAGACTTATACATATGTAGAACTTCTAAGTAGTTTATGAGAATGGATTATAGTTATTGTAAAGAAAAAAAGAGGAAACGAAAGTATTCTAAAGGATACAACTGCATGTATGTTTAAGTGTGTAGGATTGATAACCATATTACTAAGTTTTTGTTGGATAGATGAACAGAACTGGTTGCAGTCTCACATTTAAATGTCCACTTTGTAGTCTTTACTTTTGTAACTTGAACAACTACTTCTAAGAGGAAAATATGTAATTATCAACTAGTGATTTCTTACTAGTTACTATTTTTGTTTTTTGGTTTTGTTTTGTTTTTGAAATTTTGTATTATTTCTACCTTCTTTCAGTTTCAATTTTTTCTTTAAATAAAAAAATAAAATAGAAAAGGATTACAAGTAGTAAAAAAAGAATATGGAAAGACATTTCAAAGAGATCCAAAGTGTGACTAATAAAATTTGAGAAACAGGTAATGATGTGATCCAACTTAGCAGAGAAGCAAAAGAACTTCCCAAAAACAGAAGAGAGTAAATTATAAGGTAAATAATACAAAAATCTATTTCAAGATGCTGTGATTAAAATGACCAAGTGAGTGTTAAGAATGGTAAATAAAAAGAGGAATCATGTTCAATGTTATAGTTAACCTATCACTGCATAACAAATAATCCCAAAATCAGTGAAACCAAACTGTAGCTGCTTTATTATTTCATGAGTTTTGCAGGTTAGGAATTCAGTCTGCACGGTAAACACAGCTGGCCTTTGTTCCACAAAGTCTAGGTTCTGCTCTACATAGACTTGAATGTTTGGAAGTGATCCAAACAGACAGCATATGCAATTTACTCCTGTCTATGGCACTTGGGTTAGGATGACCTTAAAAACTGGACTGAGCCTCAAGTTTTCAACCCGAAAATCTATACAGGTCTTTCACATGTGGAATTATTTTTTTTTTTTTTAAACAAGATACGTAGGCCCTAAAAGTGAGCCAGCACTTCTCAAGAGCAAGAGTGGCTAGGGAACAAGGGAAAAAGCCTTCTATGATCCAGAAATTAAACAGTGTTACTTCTGTAAACTTCGTTTGTCAATACAATCTGATTTTATTTATGACAAGTAATCGCAAGTTCAGAGTAAGTGTCAGGTGACATGGATGTCACTTCTCAATAAAAGAAGCATCAAACATCTTGAAAGCCATATTTAACCTCACAGCTTATATGTACATCACTGTAAAATTTAATAATACCAAGAGGAAAGGGGAAAACTTCCAAGGAAGAAAGGAAAAGGTAACGAAAGAGAATCAGTCCAATACTAGAAATACTGCATCAAAAAAGAGTGGGCAGCAAATTGCAGAGAAGCAAAATTGTCCATATTGGAATACAAAAATATTTAGTATCTTTTATGTGCACACTATCATTCAAGTATGAGTATATAAGATGATTTTAGATGTATCCCCTCAAAAGTTTATAAAATTTACTTAGAGATTATTCTGAACATTTGTGCCAACAAAACAAAATTTTAGCCAAAGGGAGGAAGATTTGAAATCAATCAAATTGTAGACCTAACACAGAAGAGTAATGGGAAGGAATTCCATGTGAACAGCTCAAAAGTAAGAGTAAAATCAGTTTAGTCTGAGTACAAAGGTGCAGGACAGAAAAGGTATTGTTTATGAAAATGGACATGAGAGAGAGAGAGAGAGAGAGAAGAAAATCACCAGGATTCTAGAAACAATGGCAGAAAGGCCTCAATGAAAGGGGCAGACAGTGGATTGAAGGAGAAAAGTTGAGATTTCTGAAAAGACAATTTTTTTAAAAAGATATAATAAAACAAAAAGTATAAGAAAAAATAAAGTATTAGAAAATAAGGACAATTACAAATTATTAAGAAAAGCAAAATAATCATAGCTTACTACTTGACTTTTAAAAATGTGTCTGTGATCTTAATAAATAAGCAATTATCAATCAAATAATAGCTGGATAACAACATAGGCAGAATGAGTTTTTTAATAAAGGCAGAATGGGGCTGTGTAAGAGATGCTTATTACCTTAGTAAGGAGAAAGTAGAAAACATTATATTTGAAAAATTAATAGCAGCAATATAAGCTAAGGATATAATTACTGAGAAAACCAACTATAATAATTTCTAGGGAAACAAGACTAAGAATGAGAGGAAAATAGGATTTTCATTTTGCATTAAAATCCATTGTATATTATTTAATCTCTTCATTTGCATGTTTAACTAGATTAAAAAGCTAATTATTTTTAGAATGAAGATTCTTCTACTTTAATAATACTAACCAAAGTTTAAGGGAAGACATACAAAGGATTGTTACCTTATCAAATTTTACAAGCCTCAAAACACATAAATTTACTAAACACATTTATAAATTTAATAAACGGCCAATGTGGAATCATCAATTAGCAAAAAAACAGAGCATTGCTAGATAAACAATGCAGAGACAACTGGTACACATTTTGTCTAGGGAGAAAAAAACATCACACTGTCTTATGAACATTATTAAATTATGAAGTGATCTAAAAACAAATGAAAAATTGTAGAACTTGAAAAGCTTTTTAAAGGGGATGGAAAAAAAGAGTCGAGATATATTAAGTACACAGACCAGCTCACCACAAGGAATGCAGTTATACTGGACTGCAAACACGCATCAGTAAGAATTAAAATTTTGTAGCATTCAAGATTTTGTATTTTTAATTAAGGATTCTCAACCCATGAAGTTTTATTCTAGAGGCATGTGATTAAAAACTCCACATTTTACTCCACTTACAGGTTGGGTGTAGCTTTCAAGTGGCAGAGAGAGCAAAAGACCTACTTGAACTGTGTCTTCTTTACCTGTTCATCGATCTTTCTTCTTCAATCAGCTCCTCTCACTCAGCACTATTGATAAAGCTGACCATCGCCTTCATAAGCCGTAATAAAGGTCAGAAAGCATTCTTTATCTCTTCCCCTAAGGGCCGATTTTCACTATATTTATGGGAGGAAAAAAGTCAAAAAGAATTGTCAAGTAATATGGGACAGAAGAAAAAATTTTTAATGAATCAGAATGAATAAGGGGTTGTAAATTAAAAATTAAAACTCATGGTGCAGCCTTGCGAATGTTTTTGTAAGTACTATATTAGCAGACATATAATGTCGAATTAGTGAATTCAGAAGATCCTGTTTCATTTAGGGATTTCCAGGAACAGAAACAAAATAAAAGAAGCTGCTGGTTTCATTCTTGCCAGTGAGAAACAGGATCTCATGTTAACATTATTATAAGAAAACTGCGTAGCTTCTTGAGCACACTACTGCTACCTCTATCCGGGAAAATTGGACCAAAAAAGTTGGGGCAAGTTTGTGAAGCAGCAAGTGGTCAGAGCAATAATCTGGGTCAAATTTTTATAAGATCGCACTAAATCAACCAAGTCTAGAATTTAGGGTGAATCTAAGTAAATAAACAAAATAGACAAGCCCTTGTGTTAAATCTGGTATCATCTTTGAATGAAAAATCTTAAACTGGACACAACAGGACTCATTCTCTTAGAGCTTTGTAAATTAGCTCAGGATGTGAATTATTCGGGGCTGGTTGAAACAATTACAACCTTGTGCTCCTTCATGCCACCAAAGCGTAACAAGCTTAGCTTGGAGATCAGGAATTTTAGGAAAGAGAGGTTCTAACTGCCATTGCAATGTGTTTGATTCTACCGTGACTACCAGGTAAGTCACCACTGGGATAATCAACTGCAATTGTGTGAAATTCTAATAAAATTCAGTGCCAAGTTTAGGTTTTCATCTGTACTCAGCCCAGAGATAATTTTGCGAGTGTTACAGCATTATTTTTTTTAAGCATTATGTTGCTAAGCAATGTGATTTTTAAATGGTTTCTATTTTATAATTAAATATAGTTCTATTTTACAACTGTTAAAAATAGAGGTTAGTCTCAGTTTCTGAAATTGGAATAAGTAGTTAAACAATTTAAGACAAGACTTGAAGGAAAGCTAAACAGTCTTACTTCTTTATGTGGAATGTAGCTATCACTGAAAAACAATTAAATTAAAAGAACCAAATGCTAACTTTTTAATACACGATCTTTGCAAATTGCCCGTTTAATTGTTTCATTGTAAATGTTATCTTCTTATATGTCTTGCACAAGATTTAACTTATGCCAACTGTTAGCCAAATAAATCAGACTAAACGGACTAAGGAAGGTGTAATGGTGGGTTAAGGAAGGTCTTCAAAACTAAATATCTGTTTTCTAACTTCCAACATTCACAATTGTAGCCTCGTTAGGAAATAAGGTCTTCACAGATCTTAAGTATTTTGTGATGAGACCATCCTGGATTTGGAGTGAACCCTAACAGTAATGATTAGTATCCTCATAAGAGACCAAGAAAGGGATGACGCAGAGACTCAAAGGGGGGCATGTGAAGTTAGTGGACACAGGAGCGATCTGCTATAAACCAGACATCTTAGAGCTTCCAGGCTCTGAAACAAGCAAAACTTCTTCCCTAGAGACTTTGGGAAGAAGTTTTGCTGTAGAGCATAGCTTTACAGAATATTATTTCACAGGACTCTTGTCCTCCAACATATCCTAGAAAGAGAAGCGTAGGGTGCCTTCTGAGTTACACTCCACAGTTAGACAAGCCTATCACTATGACCAGGCCTATACTTTACTTTCAGACTTGCCATGCTCACGTCAGTCAGAGAATAAACTTTGATTGTTTAATTACCATAATTCATTATAGCAGCCCTAGGAAATGATCATGGAAGTATAACATCTCAGTGCCAGTTGGAACCATGGAAAGAAATGCAGCAGGAAAAAGAAATAGATATTTTGGCATGAAGGCTCAAGTCATTCATTGGAAACTTTCTGTTTTATGTGAATTATCCAATTCAGACAAGCAAGTGATCAAATGTAGACTGGAAAAGTAACTGTGATCCCATAGTCACTGATGGCCAGCCTAGGAAAATTACACTTTGAGATTGATTTGATCATATTAATTTGAGTAATGCCTTATAACTGGGCAGCTTCACCAGTAAGTTATTAGCACAGTCAGGCCTGAGCTAATGGGGGCCTAGGAGAAGGTGGTACCAGTACAAGAAAATAAAAGTTCTCTTGTTCAAGATGGTTTCAGTGCAGAAATGCATGGGAAATACTGATGGAAAAGCTTCAGCATATTTTAAGCAGTACTCAGACTTCCCAGATTTTGTCAAATTTTGTTCAGTCCTTTCTTACTTTGAATTTTATAAAAATCATTAATTACATTCATGTATAACAAAATATATTGTTTCTTCTTCCTAATCCAAGTAGCATTACATTCTAGGCAATTTGGTGTATCTTTCCTTTCCACAGAAGAAATAACAATAACTGCTAATTTCATCTTTGCACGAGTTAGGATTTCATTTACCTATAATCTAAAAGCAGATTCTATAATTAAAATTGGTTGGATAGGCACATACACACATTTAGATCAGATAAAACCCTTGAACGACATATACATCGAAAGAGACTATAAAAAATTGTTGTTGTCCTGCTAGAGTGAAGGAGTACATAGGCCAGAACTCTACCTTGAAAAATGAATAATCTACCTTCTTATGCAAAGACTATTAAAAAGTATTGAGATGATATTACCTTGAAAATTAATAATAATAATAATTAATTTAGTTGCCAACATAGAAAGCCACATTTTTAACAAGAGTGTTCATATCATTGGGTATATAGATAGACTGAATGCATAGCTTTACAGAATATTATTTCACAGGACTCTGGTCCTACAACATGTCCTAGGAAGAGAAGCGTAGGGTGCCTTCTGAGTTACACTCCACAGTTAGACAAGCCTATCACTGTGTTAAAGCTAAGATGGAATTTACAGGAAATAAACCAGGTTAACTTTCACGCATTCAGCGTTTTTCAAATTTACTCACCTAGACTTTCTTAAGAGTCAAGAAGAGAAAAAAGAGTTCCTTTAGATATCCAAAGAACTAAAGGACCATGTCACAGTTCTCATATGTATCGCCAGCATGCCCTCTATAGAGTAACTCATTTGAGCCCCTGAAAGAAAGTGTTTTTTGGGGCAAATATCAGTCATTTGGCCCACTATATAAAATAATTCAAATAAATAACAATATGTACTGACCACGTCAACTGAACTGTTTTACTTTTATTTAGAAATAAAATATGCACAGAAACAGAAGGCAAAAGGATAAAACAGTAAGAGAGAAAAAGAATTCTGTAGCTAGAAAACATAATATGCATGGAAACTGAGAAAGCAAAAGAAGATAGAAAATGGATGGGTTTTTTTTAATATTTAGGAAAATAGTTTTATCTTTCAATATTATACAATATTTTTCTGAGTGAATAATATCTGGCTTCTTAGCACTGATGTGCAAACTTAAGTGGAGCAATACTGAAGCAATGTAGATTTAAAGGTACGGTCAAGGGACACTGAGAGGATTCAGGACCTACTTGCGAGCCCTTCTCTAGCTGTTGGGTTCAGAAGCAAGTGCCATGGTCAGTACACACAGAGAAAGCTGTGGTCTCTGACTCATAGCTTCCACAGCTAAAGTTGCTGACCTCAGAAATTGATTTAGGGGAAGAAAATCCCAATGATGAATCCAAATGTGTCCATTTAATTCTTGTACAGCAAACTGCAAAACCAAAGCTTGTACTGCAAACTGCAAACTGTAATTCTTGTTCAGCAAACTGCAAAACCAAAGAGAAGTTACAGGAGTACCTGAAGAGTTAGAGAGCACATTCCTAAAGAAAGAGTTTGACTTTCTGTGTCAAGAAAGAAAAATAAGGTTTGGGAGGAGGAACAAATTTCTGGAGTTTAATGACCTCTCTTTGCCTAAGGGTACCTTTCTGCTCACTAAAAATTTGACCCATAGTAAAAGAAAAATTTTGAGTGCTCTCGCCACAAAAAGATGACACGTTTAACATAGTAGCTATGCTAATTACCCTGATATGATAATTGTGCAATATATGCATGTATCAAAACATCACGATGCACTCCATAAATGTGCACAATTATTATGCGGTAATTAAAAATAAAAGCAGAACAAGAGGAAAAGAGTGTTTCACCACCTAAGAACCTTCTCTCTCAACATGCATACTAATCGATTAGAAAATCATTTACTGAATTTTAAGTAGCAATATTTTCCACCTGGTTAACAAATTTACCTAATTTGTGCAGGGATTAAAGCATCTCCACTAATTACATGAAGACCATACTACATTTTCAAAGTGTGGATAGCACAATAGCTATTAAACTCATATGCTTTTGACATTTCTCAAAGGACTGCTATTTATGCAATAAGTTTTATTAGTTTGTTACTTGGATGCGTCACTGCCAAGCCAATAACGTCCTAATACTTTGTATTATTCGTAGCATACAAAATTTACAATGGTTTGTGAGAGGTTTGTGAATTTCTTTCCAGATGGGGCAAGTGATCAATACAAACATAATCCATGCTCTGTATCCATAGACTGTGTCAGAAAATGCAACCCACCATGGACTGAAACACATTTTAGAAAAGTTGTGTTTCCACTAAGCATGTAACGACTTTCTTCTTGTAATTATTGCCTGAATAATACTTTACAACAGCTCTATAGGGTCTACACTGTATTAAGTATACTACATCACCTAGTAATGATTTCAAGTATATAAGAAATATATGTAGGTTTTATGCAAGTACTATGCTGTTTCATACAAGGAACTTGAGAATCTCCAGGTCTTGATGTTCATGAAAGGCAGGTCCTGGACCCAATCCACCACATGGATACCGAGGGACAACTGTGTATAAAACTTAGCCATGAGGCAATCTCCATGTTAATCTCAATGAATTTCATCAACCCCATCCTTCTTCCCACAGAAAAAAACCCTATCACAAAAGTGCAGCCTACACACCTGAAGGACCATGGTCCCGCCCACTGATCATACTGACCTAATGTCCTGCAGATGCCTCCAATCATCTGCCTGTCTTGTTATCCAGCCCTCCACAATGAAGGTAACCACTATATATGGCAAATATGCCCTAAAGATTTTAAAATTTTCAATATTTACTTAGTGTATCAGAATAGAAATGACAAAGCTATCTGTGAGCTCCAATTCTCTCTGGGTTATCATGTAAAGAGCATTTTTAAAACCTTCCCATGACTCTGCATTACTTATCCAAAGACTAAATGCCTTCCATGATAGTGAAGATACCCTACAGAGAAACTGTACATTTCTCTCTTTTGTTTTAAGGAGGAAAGGTTTATTCAGCTCACAGTGTGCAGAGGTTAAATTGTACATCTCTACTCAATATTTTCCTTGTTTAACATTCACTCAAAACATTATTTGTAGCCACACTGGAACTCACCACTTTCTAAAGATAAACTTTTATTTCCTCCATATCAGGATCTCACTGTCTAATCCATGAGAACCCTCTCTCCTGTCCACTCTCAGCTCAACATCACACAAAACTGCTCTCTCTCGCTCTCTCTCTCACTGCATGTAAGTAGACCTCATGACTTCACAACTCAATTTTTTTTAATTTTTTTTACCAGGGATTGAACTCATGACCTTGCCAGACAAGTGCCTGTGCCACTGAGTTATATCCCCAGCTGGACTTCATGGCTCTTGAAGAACAAACCCAAGGTACTTTCCTCAGACAATCCTCCCATAGTCTCCACTCCAGAGCAAAATTGAGCATACTAACTCTATAGTTCCCACAGGACCTTCTTTATGTATCTCTATGATGGCACTTTCCCCTTGCTACAAGAATTTTCATGAAATAGAAACATGGTCCAAACGCTGCCAAATGTTCAATAAATATTCCATGGATCAATTAATAATTAAATGAACAATTAAGCAAACTGTAAAGTCATTCCAGTGCAGCCTGACTTTAAGACACCTCAGCATGATTAGAAACTCCCTCTCTATGTGTCTCCTGACACTGATGCATTTCTTATCAGGGGAATATGCAAAGTTAAAGGATAAATGAGAAATAAAGCCATCAAGTAAGAAATACAAGAAAGAAAGGAGTGGGAAGAGAATCTAATCATAATTCTTCACAATCAGTTTTCCCCATGACCCTGAAGAGACCAGTCAGCAACTTTAAAAAATCATTTACTTGATAGAGTTTGTTCAGAAATAAATTCCAAGGGGAAGAAAAAAATCAGAAAACTATTGAAAATGCCAAAATTTCTGGTGTTTGTAATTGATTTCTCCAACATCCAGATGTCACATATCATTTTGAAAGGCCCGAACTACCCACCAGAATATTACACAGCTCTGTCAGCTGTGTTTGCTCATGAATATGTTTTGCATTTTCAATTACCATTGCACCAGCAGTATGAGAAGTTTCCACGAGTCTCCCTGAGAGCCACTCATACAAAGCATGGCCAAGACATATTAATTTAGGGGCACGTATGGAACACTGGAACTTGGCAGCCTTTACTTTGAATCACAGAATCTGATCAGCCAGCCTGTCTGACCCTTTATGTCACCGAATGTAAATGACAAAATAACAATCCATCAGGATTTTGCTCCACCAACACTTGTGCAAGTCATGAGGGAGTCTCTGTTTTTCCTAAGATCCATGTATCTGGCTCTCCTCATCCTTATCTTACATTAGAGGAGGAATGAAATTTATCTTCTGGGCTGGTTTCTCTGATGCACTCTGTTCCAGTCTTGTCCAAAATGCCTTTCACAGAATGACAGTTCCACTAGATGTTCCTGAATAAAATGGTTCCGTGGTTTTACACACAAGTGCATGAGTGAATAGCAGAGCCATCCATCTAGTAGAAATTCCTGTTACATGGCAGAAATATTAACAATTTGAGAATTCTGGAGGGGATTTGTGGAAAAGGAACCCCTCTCCCCCATTGTTGGGAGTGCAGACTGGTACAACCACTGTGGAAATCAGTGTGGAGATTCCTCAAAAAACTAGAATTGGAGGTCGATTCAATCCAGCTATTCCTTTTCTAGGTATCTTCTCAGAAGAATTAAAAACATCATATCACAGCAATACATGTGCACCCACATTTACAATAGCACAGTTTGTAAAATTTAAACCTTGGAAACAACCCAAGTGCCCATCAACCAAAGAATGAATAAAAAAGGTGTGGCTATTAAAAAAAGGATAAACTTGAGACATTTAGGGGTACATGGATGCAACTTGAGAACATATTCATAAGTGAAATAAATTAGACTCACATGTATAATAAACATCATATTGCTTCCCTGGTGTGAAAAATTGAAAGAGTAAATAAGGTCTAAAATGTACAGTAGGTACATAATGTGTGAAATGGGAAGAAAGTATTTAAAAGGAAAAAGGAATTAAGATGGGAAAAGGAAGGAAGGGACAAGGGAGAAAAATGCAGGTTAGCTATATTATTAGTGTGTCTTAGTTCACTGAAAAGGAAGATTTGTGCTAATGTAGATTGACAAATTTTTATGAGCATATCTTGTACTTGGGAGTAACTACTTTGAAGATGACAATATGCAATGTGTTAACTATTGTTCTTCTCCTATTATTTTGTTATGAAATTCTATCTTTTTCCAATAAAATAAAAAAATTAATAGTGTAATAAGAATAAGAAAACAAATCACATTAAATTAACTCCACTTGAATTCCTTAAATATCTGTCCTTATTGGGGAAAAAAACTGTTTTCTGTGACACTATTAATATCATATCATACAAGACTTCAAAATTTTACCAAAAAATACAGGACTCCAATTACACATGAATTTCAAAAACTGCTATGAAATATCCTAGTGAATACATTTCCCAAATACTCAGCCCAAATGGAACGTAACTATTCTGGGGGAAATTTTTTAAAAGACCAAATGAAGCAATAGTTAAAAGCTACCCAGGTATGATGTTGTGAAGAAAATAAGGAATGTATGCTGAGATGGGAGACAGAATCTTCAGCTACAAGAGCACACTAGCTTGCAGGTGTTTGTGCAGGGCCTCTGAGCCTGACTGAAGCTTCCCCTGAGGGCCATGGGGGAGCCATTCAGAGAGGACAGAACTTTGGGAGGTGTGGGTGACTTTGGGGTCTGCAGGCTCAGATAGCCAGCTGAGTACTCTGGAGCAGAAGCTGTTCCTTCCGTGTACTCTGCATAAGGTTGCCAGATTTAGCAAATACAAATCCAGGTCTCCTAGTTACATATAAATTTCAGAACAACAATAACTTTCTCTAGATGAAAACAAAAAACTATAAAAGCCCTTGTCAAAGCATACAAAATCAAAAACAGTGGAGACAAGAACATATGATATCCTTGAACAATCTGCTTACCTGATAACTCATCAAGAAAAGAGAACAAATTTCAGAGCCACCATATCTGAATAGGGGTACGTGCATATTGAGACAGACCCTCAGTTAAATTTCCTAGTGGCTCCCTCAGGGAAAGAAAGTGTTCTTTATTAGACAAGCAGGTCACAGTCTCAACTTTCTCATCCATTAAATGAGGAGAGTGTGAGACTCAACTCAAAGGTCTCTCCCAGTACTGATATCTTACAAAAGATTTTGTTATATGGTGACAATAAGGGACATACCAGATTATTTAAGGTAAAATTATGTAACTTATATGTATTGGAAGGAAATATAATAGCTTGCCTAAGTTTCATTTATGGAGCTATTGTCTAGTCAATTCTGACTTTACTTCAAGTCAAAAAGATACAAATTATCTTCAATTAGTATAGTCATTACCAGAACCAGCTCCTTTTAAATGAGCACCAATAATTTATATCTCAATTTTTGTCTAGAAATAGTTCCTTGGGATTTCAAAATAATAACCCCCTAGAAAGATAAATCCTTAAACACCAATAGCAATCCCTGAACATGTGAGAGTAGTGCCCAAAATAAGTCCTTCCTGTGTATTCCATGTACTAAAACAGACCCCCTTTAGCAGGCAGATATGAAGTAAAATCTGTCAGATTCACCCTAGCCTCGTTTTTCAGAGTCTGTTATGACTTTTACATCATGCTTTCTGGTCCTTATGGCCAAACTCTGAAGTTTGGAAAGCACAACCCAGCTGTTTGCAAAATTCATTTCCCCTTCTTTTGCCCAAATCTAGATCATATGAACCCAATTCCCTCTGTGTAAGTGTGGCCATGAGACTGGAAATTTGCCTGTGGACTGTAAGCAGAAGCCACCTAGTCCACACCCAGCTGACCTGTGGCAGCTGCCTGGCACTCTGTGACTTCCTGCAGCTACCCGGAAATCATGCTTGGAAACTGGAAGAGGCCCAAGGCAAAGTACAAATCATCTTCTGGAGAAAAAATGCACACCAAGTGAGAACGCTCTTTCAAGTCTTGACATAAGCAAGAAATATACTCCTCTTGTGTTAAGCAACTAGGAGTACATAGTTTCCACAAGCTTCTCTCGAGCTTGAATGCTTGAAGCTAGCGTTACCATCCCCATTTCACCCTGGAAGCAAAAGAACTCTGGGACATCGATATGATAGAACTCAATTCAACACCAGACCTTCTGACTCCCAGTCATGTGATCTTTCTTTCCCAGATTGTTCCTCCTCCAAAACTTCTGATTTCAGGAAAATATTAAATATGCATCTATGATCATTCACAGGCTTGTAAAAAATTTTTCCAAATTCAATTCAGAATCCCATGCACAGATAAAGGAAAAGTCTATGAATTAACATCTTGGCAAAGGCTTCCAACAAGCTTGAATTCTTTCCTCAGTTTAATTAAATCAAATTGAAAATAAATGCAACACTTAATCCCAGGATTTATAACTATAAGTTTTGTCTATGGGGCAAGCTTTAAGGATAAATCACTTTACTTTCTAGTGAGTTTTAATTTTCATAGTCATCATGTACCATAGAAAAGGAATGATGAGCAGATTATTGAACCTGTTGTTTCAACCACTCAGTTTGGAGTACTTTGTCATGCCAGTCCCAGGGCACTAATTGAGACAGATCTGACGGGTGTGCATAGGAGACAAGAGAGAAAAGTGAAACAACAAGATTAGGGGCTTGTCACAATACCCTTTGCGATGGATATCCTACCTGGTGGGGCAGGAAAAACAAAGAAAAAACCCTACAGCATTGATCTTACTAGTTAGAAAGGAAAAATGTTTCCTGGTATTTCACTAAATGTATAAAATTGGGCCCAAAATGAGTATTATCTGATAACTCTATTTCAGTGCAGGTGACTTGGAAAACGGTGAGTGGTATCCTTAATCAAGAGATAACAATTGGTGAGATGTTTTAGCAAAAGAATATTTTATTTTAATGAACTACCTTTCTGTACCATTATGCAATTGATGTGTTCCTAGGAATACTTGCATTGACAATTTAAAAAAAATTAATGGAAGGAAAAGCTGGTTTGGAAGCTTATATTCCAGGCCAAAATGATAAAGTCCTTTTTGTAAAAGAATTTAAAATGTAAACTTGAAAGTGTTAGTGAGTACATTTCTATGAAATCTGTGCATCACAAGACAAACCCTACCCTGAATAGCAACTAGGTCTTAACCACAAGCTACCTTCAGTCATTCTTATAGGCACCAGTCATTAACATAATTGTTACCTGTCTCATCAACTTTACCATCTGTTTTCATAATAAGATACCAAACAACTTAGACAAGCCCATTGGGTCTGCTTTTAATACTTTTATGAATGTTACCAATGCTAATAAGTACTGTTTCCAATTATAATTGTTCTCAATTCATAAAAATATAAAGTAAACAATATACATCTAATTCTTAGAATGAATGATATTATAACCAATTGGATTTATCAAAATTCATTTGAATTTGATTCTAGGACATCACTCATGACACAGCCTGACAATTGGGTACTTAAATATAAGAGGCACATTTTATAAGGAAGATTGAAGCTGGAAATTCTAATGAGGATTTCAGAGTAGTAGAAACACGCACAAAGTATTTTATAAAAGTATTTATGAGTTCCTAAGTATAGATAGGAGGTTTCTGAAAATCTGAAGAAAACAATTAGGTCTTTATCAAGGCTAAGTTCCCAGAGCTGGGAAGATCTTCATCTACCTAAGTGAGCAGGTTTTAGAGGCCACTGGGCAGCGATTCACTCCTGCCATTTGACCAGTGTCTTTTTAATTTTTATAGGGAGATCTGATCTGTTTATCTGTATTAGTGCATTCTGTGATCCATAACAAATATATTCATTGTGATGCATAGGTGCATATGCGTTTCACATCTTGATCCTTCTTACTTTGCCTTCACCTCCTCTCTCTCCTTTCTCTTCCAGCCCAGGAAGGAAGACAGGTCCTCTTCCTACCTTCACAAAGTCTTTCTCCCTGTTTCCTATCATCTATATTTTATTTTTGTTCTTTACCTTGTTTATACTTTGAGTTTTTCACATAAGAAAAACCATCCAATATTTAACCTTCTACATCTGATCTACTTCACTTAGTATTATAGCATCAAGATCTGTCAACTTTCCTGCAAAAGACTCAAATTTATTCTTCTTTATCACTGAGTAGTAATGAGTGGTATTTATACACTATGTTTTCTTTATCCATTCATCTGTTGACCAATTCTAACATTTAGATATCATGAGACATGGATATGCATGTCTTCTGTAAATGTGATGTATTCAACTCTTTCAAAAAGATCCCCAGAGGAGGTTCATCTGGGTCACCATTTGACCAGATCTCAAAACATCCCTTTGAGTTTTATAACCTTTATGTCTCTTTGATTAAAGTCAAATATTACAGAAGTAACTCATGCCCTCAGTTTCTGTCATAGTTTTGTAATAAGCAAGTATCATATAAAAAAAAGCATTATAATACCCATGATTTACTGAGAACTCATGTGATGGAAGCCATTGTTAAGAATTTACATGCACTGGAAAAGCAAGGAAGAGCTAAGACAACAAAGTGTAATCTATAGAAGGTGATGAAGAAAGACCTAGTGAATTTGCTCTACAAAACTGAACTATGAGCTTAAGAGCAGGAATCATGGTGGATCTGTCCTCTACCACATGGTCAGCAACAGAGTCAGCCTCCTGCTTGTTGAAAACACCAGAGGGAAGGAGAGAGGAAGGAAAATACACAGACAAGGAAGAAGACAGGAGAAACTTGGTTTTGAGCTAGGAGACCTAATCTCCTGGAGACAATGTCTAAAAGGCTTCAGCTCAGAATGATAAAAAGCTTAGGGAAGTGAATTGTGGTGATAGCAGCAAGACATTGTGCATTTACTTAAGGGCGCTAAATTGTACACTTAACAATAGTTAAAATGGCAACTTTTACACTATGGATACTTCACCAAGTAAAAACAGTTAGTGAAATTTGAGGTTTGTATCACTGTTATACAAGTGTCTCCCATGCCCCCAAACTTTCAGTGAAGTCTATTAGACACATAAATGTCTCACATAAATGGATTTTTGTAAAAAAAAAAAAAATCAAGGAAAGGAAGTAGGGTAGCTGGAAGAGAAACCAACTACAAAAGTATAATATGAACCATAAAATGATCTAAAGCCAAAGAGAAGAGAAAAGAAGATACATTCTCCCAACCTCTCCACTAGTGGATTCTTCTGAGGTATTGAGAGCAGCCAGAATGTCCACCAAACAGGAAAGGAGAGAGAGAATTTCATTCAGGTATCAAGTGACAGATGCCTCAGCTGAGACCTGGACTGCACACATATTGCTTCAGTTTACTTCTGCATACAGAGGCAGGAGACGCTATCATTATCTGGTTTGCAGATGAGCTAGCCAGGGTTTCTAGAAGCAAGCAAGGCTGCAAGCAAGTGGCAGAAGTCACACTTCTTCCCCCTCAGCTACAGGACATTGGATACAAATTGCATTTCTAGGCCCTAGGCTACAAAGAGAAAGACACCTTCACAATCTTCCCTTTTAAAAGACTGTTCTTCCTCAGATTGCTTTGGAACTTTACAATTTATTGCGTAATAAAGCAAAAAATGGAGAGAATTTTCTAAGTTGAAGTATAAATAAAATAGCTCTAATAGCATATAAAAAAACGACTCCCTAAACAGAAATAAAAGCAAGAAAATGGCTTGGCAAGATTGTTACATCTTTTGCATTTTCACACTTCCATAATTAACAGCCCAAATAATTATTTATTAATATCATACCATAGCATCTATGTCATTATGTTATTAATATGTCAGTGTCATTTATTAAAAATGATTAGCCATTTAGATAAAATATAAAGAGAAAATGTCTCCATTCTTGTATTTTTATTGAAATCTAAAAAATTGAAAAAAAAATTGTTTTAAAAAGTGTTCTTTAGACCTCTGATAAATTTTGACTTCTCCAAACTCTATGCAAAGTGACTGAAACTAACAATAAATTAGAGTCACTTAAACCACAACTTTGAAAGGACCAGTGAGAGTTCTGCTAGTGATTTGTATTTTAGAATAATCCAGAGCATTTCTGAAAGCCAAAGTATTTCCTTTTGGGGAGAAAAAAAGAGTCACAGATTGTAAAAACCATGTCTCGCTTCAGCGAGGGAGGACTGTAACAGTAAATACTTCTTCGATAAAGGTGACCCTGAGAACTGAGTCAGCAAAAGGAAAAATTGAAGATATTGCTCTACAGGATCATCTGGAATCATTCGGAAAACATCGGTGGCATCAAAAAACCATTTTGCACTGCCAAGGGAGACTCATGGCGAGATTCTCCATGAGGCTCTGAGCACCTCCCGCGACAAGACAACCATCTACTTCTGACACGGGCACCTCATCCATCTCCATTTTCCATAAACACTGTCTGCTTCTGTTTCTCCTTGTGAGATTCAAAAGTGAAAATATAGAGATGTGTTTCTGGATGAAAAGGAACATAAGGACACAAGCAAACCCATAGGTACCAGTTCTCACTTTCTAATGAAAAGCGGAGGGACTGAGCACACGGACTCCTCAGCCATCTAGATGGTTTGCTTGGTCAGTACATGGACGCCCTTGGGGGCCTGCAGGACTCTGGTGCTGAGGACTAAAATACACCTACATGTTTCTGAGATTCCCGATGGTCCCTCCTGCCCAGATTTACTCAAATAGGGACATTTAATGACTCCAAGCTTACTTAGGGTCACCAAGGAGGCTGACAATGCAGCTGCCCTTTGGATGCAGTGAGTTTTGAAGCCTGGAAACTAACATCTTTCTTTTCATCCCTTCCTACCCTTTCCCCTCCTTCCTAGCTGACCATGCAGGGATTTTTTTCAGAGATTTCCACCGTGCTCTTCTGACTAAGGAAGATTCTGAACCTCTAATCGACCCTGAAATCTTAACCCATGGCCCGCTTTATTGTACAGCTTTCCTGCTCTCTTGTTTCCTTAGTAATTTTTCTTTTTCTTCTGGGGAAGTCATTTTGTGAGCCCCTAACTAGTGAGGGAAATGCAAAAGACTAATCATTCCATCAACTCTCACAGCCCTCACTGCATCCTACATCCAAAGACTCTCTAAACAAATAAAAGACAATCCCTTGCTCACCCGTGAAACTCAATGACTAAACCCAGATGCTAAGCTCACAAAAAAAAAAAAAACCCTGACCAACAAAGAATGATTCATAGACCACAAAATCTCTTAAAAATAAAGAACTCTCTTCAGACATACATTTGTAATGCCAATTAATGCAGGTTTATTGAGAAGAATATAGCAAGACAAGCTCCCTCTTTGAGAAACAAAAGCAGAAGCCAGGAGACACAGCAGCAAGGTCAAAATATGGCAGAAGCATCAGGTTTGGCCTGGGGGAGGCACGGCCTCTGGAAATATTGAGAGGCGTACACAGCACCAGGGATAAACCCTTAACTCATCTTAGTGCCAGTCAGAAGAATTTCAGAGTGCCAAAGGCAGTTCGTGCCTGGTTGGCAGCCAGAGATGAGGCAGTGAATGGGGTCGGAGCTGAAGCAATTCAAGCAGCACGCTGGCAGGTCCTGGAAACACAGCTGGCAGGGCACAAGGTCTTGACTATCTCACTCGATCCCACACGCTCAGCAAGGTCTTCGGCAGCTGGACACACAGGACTGCTGGCACGTCCTAGAGACCCCACAGGTTGGCTGGCAGGCAGTAGAGACTCCTCCCACAGGTTGGTAGACAGCGGAGATGCCACCCACTGGCTGGCAGATGCTGGAAATTCCTCCCAGGGGCTGACAGCCACTGGAGACAAAGGAGAGTGGCCCGCTGCAGGGAGTCGAGCAGGTTGTTTGCCTGGAGCAAGTTACCTGGACAGGGTTGGAGATGCAAGAGGTTCTCTGGTAACACGTTGGCTCGCAAACAGTGGGCTGGCAGTTGGTCTCCTGACAGTGGTCCAGGAGCCAAGAGCCAGTTTGGAAGGAACTGGGCAAATAGATGCCACCCAAGCAATCAACATCTTGGGTTGCAGTAGTAGCAACGGGGACCTGGAGAGTGGAGCATCCTCCGGTTGGCCTGGAAGAGCAGTTTCTTGTGGAGCAGTTGAAGGACATGATGCCAGGTACAGGGCAGCAGGTATCACTCTGAAGTTTGCTTCTGGATTCTGAATGTCACTTCAGCTTCCCGAGCTTTTATACATCCTTACTGGTGGGTGGGGCTCCCTCCCTGGGGTACCTGGCTTCCTTGGCTCGCACCAGCTTGCCTTAGAACATCTTGTGAATCTACACGTTAATTGTCTCTTGAGAAGCCTTCCCCTCATAAATAAGTTTAGTAGTTTGGTAACTAAATCATAAGTCTCCTGTGCTGTAGTTAGAATGGTTTAAGGAGGTTGGTGGATGGCTTCAAAGTGATTGGTCATCCCTGCCCACGTATCATCCCCATTCATCTTGCTTACATCCAATGAGCATCAATCTGACTGCAACCCCAAGCATACCACTCTCCTATTGTCACATACTCTCTCCCTTCTAACCAGGCTGGATTACAAGGCCACGCCCTGCTTGGGTTGTCATTGGCATTTAATACGTTTTAAGCACAACTTAATCAGTCACTCTTTCATAGATAACGGGGCTTCTAATAGGGAAGGTGCCTCCTTGATATATTTCGAGATGACAAGAGCTACTAGGGAAAAAGACATAAAGACTCAAATCCAAAGTCTGAACTGGCTGTCACGTCAATTGATTGAGCAAAGCAAGACCCACACAGGAAGGCTGAAGGGCAGTGGGACTCTCCCTTTCTGTTCAATTAGTGAAGCAAAGTAGATGCTAATTAAGTGTAACTGCATTTGTAGACAAGACCCTTTCTAAATAAATTGGGTGAGCTTTATTCCTAAAATTTTTAATCTAATACTAATATATAATATTGTCTCGTGAGCCTCATTAATATGCCAGTGGAACAGGCTTAATTTTTAAATTATTATAATGTTAATTTGGAAGGATAGAGTGTCTTTCTACCATTTTGCTTAATATCTTCAAAATGTATTTTTTTGCACACAAGGACTTATACATAGGATGTGTTTTAATCAAGGGCAAACTAAGGGCTCTCCAAGGTCATTGTCTGTATAAGAGATAAAGCTTGTCAAGGAAGAGGAAGTGGACATTTAACCATTGCTGGTCATGAACAGATATGTAAAGAATTTTCTGTAATATTTGATTCTTTCTTTTATGTCTGGGAGAACTATAATGATATAAGTTTTCTTTACCTCATCTCACTACAGTATAGTCAGTGCTGAACATGAAAACGACTGCTCCAAAAGTTTCTACTCACCTGGTAGAGCCAGTGAATCTACACCTCTGACCCTGGGAAAATAAATCACTTCAACATAGCTTAAGCAGTCAGTGATTTTTCTGTTTCAACAAAGCTGTAAGATCTGACTCATTTAGTAAACTAGTTTACATGGAAGATAATAATGTATTTACATACATTTGAGGTCTGTACAGGTGGGTGATGTTTTACTTATCCACAAAGCAAACAGCTTTATGTCAGAACCCACAGAAGTCCCCTAGCAAAATCATCATTCACCTGGATGGAAACTAATGACACACTCAAACAAGAAGAGGCTGTGCCGTGGGCTATGTTTCCCAGGGACCGGCCCTCAGTGACTGCAAGAGCATTCTCAGAAACAGGGGAAAATTAACGAGATGACTACTTTCCAGAGTCACAAAGTTGTGACTCTGTTCTTCCCACCACCCAGAATGTCCCAGTTGGTGTTTAAAGGTCAGAGTCCCTGGTCACAGGGCCTGCTTTGCTTGTTTTAAAGTGGATGAGTCGTTTACAGGCTTCCACCGGCAGAAGATTTGCAGGCTGCAATGGAAGAGTACTCAATCATGTAATTGCCAAAAATAAAAAAAAAGCCAACATTAGGAGCATAACTCACAAGAGTCTGGTGGCACCCATTGCCACATGTCTGAAGTGACAAACATTTTTGTAGGTTATTATTTTGTCCAAATTCAACTTTTCACTGATTTTGGAAATGACAAGTAAAGGAATGGTAGGAAATACCTCTTCTCAGCTCCAGAAAGCAAAGGAATAAATATTTTTTGAGCACAGAATTCTTTTTTTAGGTAATAAGAGGTCTTACCTACTCCATCCCATTGGGTCCCTCCAAAAACTATCTTGCCAAAGAGATGAAAATCATAGTTTCTATTTCACTAAGCTGACAGCCAAATAAGACAAAATCAACAAGCTGCCAGCCCACAATGGTACTAATTTAAACCTAATCAGACACCTATATTAAAGTATGAATGAAGACTTATTGTTTTTTTAAAGTCAATCAGTCATTGATGATATCAGGGATGTTGTCTTCATTTTTTACAGATTCAACAGTGAATTAGCAATGAAAACAAATAAAATAGTAAGCTGCTATCATTATACTTCTTGTGTTTCTTTTCCTTGTGTATTCAGTGTAACAATTATTAGAGTAAGAGGTAAAGTCACTATAAACTCAGCAAGAAAAAGAGTTATTAATAGCTTAAAGCTAGAATTTAAGTCCATGATAATTTATAATGGCAATGTCTATGGTTAATTCTCAGAGAATAGCAGAGTAATGAATTGATTTTTTTTAGTCCTACCTGTTTTCCAGAGAATGTGCCATTTTGCAGGTATCAAATAGAAAACAATCTGCTAAACAGATCTATTAGATTTTAATTCCTAAAAGAAAGTAATAGTTTGGCTTATGTAATGGCTGAAAGCAGATTATTGAGATTTTATAGCTCTAAAATTATTTCAGTTTGTAAACCACATTTTTTCAGAAACATGGCTCCTCTAATATTTTTCTGAAGCACACTACCCATTTTAGATTAGAGAAGCTATTCAACATTCCCTTGTATTCTGTTTCCAGACATAAACATTTAGGCTGGTTAGTTGGATTCACTGTAAGATGGGAAATAACAAATCATGCCCTGAAGATTGTTTGAAGCTTAAGGAAACACTACACTTATTCCACGTTGTTAAATGAAATTAATGATAAATCAGCCTTCCTTTGAAATCTAGAAAAATCACATAGGCAACCAGCTTCTGACTGTGTTCTTCAGTGTAATGTGAAATATAAGCTCAACGCAAAGACTCGGAAGATTATTCTCCAGTCTGCAAAGCTCAAAGGCAGGGAGGGCGTGGTGAGAGCAGAGGAGAGGAGATCAAAGAACCAGTACCATTATCTCCACCACTGAGGGATGATTTGCTCTCATTTGTACAGAACAATCTAAGTCTCATCCAATAATTACCACAACCTGGAAATGAGCAATTCTTTCCACTCTAAACTGAATCATGGTAATCACAAGGCCAGGCATTTCAGAATAAATGAATGCAACAGGTGTAGGAAACTAAAAGTTTGATACACAGAAAGCATATATTTCATCACGAAGTTGGCAATAATGTTGACCAACACTAGTTTAGGATAAAGTAGATCTTTTGCAAATGGGAAGGGGACCAAGAAAGGGAAAGGGGAAGGGGAAGGAGACTAAAAAAAAAAAAGCATTAACATGTGTTTGTACAGGCACCAACTCTCCACAAGTAGTGTAATCATGATGCAAGAGATATGTACTAACAAAAATGAAACTTAAAAAGAAAAACCACTTTGTCTCCTCAAAATGAAGAAAACATGAACTGGCATAAAAATTGATAAACACAAAATGAAATTTGGTCATTCTGTACTTTTTTCTGAATGTCCTTTAAAATCAAAGCAATTCATGCTTTCTTAAGAAACATGAAAAGGAAAAGTTTGAATACAGAGTATAATCCTTGTTTTAAAAACTAAATACATCTTGCTTGAATTGTTCAACTTTATTTTTTTTTCAATTCCATGTGGATTCAGGGTTGAATTTCCAGAATCCTTATTAACCAAGACATAAATCCTTGAAGCTTGAGCTTGCACCATGAAACTGAACTGAAATTTATGTTCCAAACTCTTTTCAAAAAGTATCAATCATAAGCAGAGTTGAATCACTTGAGGTAAGGGGACTGCAGGGCAGAAAGTGAGAGGTAAAAGTAGGAAGCACAGACTAGCAAAATAGTTGCTACTTTTAGAATTTGAGCATAGCAATCACCAGCTACATGACTAGTGTGAAAATGAACCACCAGAGAATAATGTCAAGGCTGAAAATTGAACTACTCTCTCTCTCTCTCTCTCTCTCTCGATGTCTGTTTTCAAAATCATGTCATTTTTCATGTGTGCCTTCACGGTCAAGAAAATTGAGCAGAGTTGAGCATGGCAGTCCACACCTGTAATTCTAGCACTGAGGGAGGCTGAGGCAGAAGGATCGGTAAATGAGTGTCTGCCTAGACAGTTTAGCAAGACCTTGTCTCAAGATAGAAAAAAAAAATTCTAAAAGGGCTGGAAGTGAGAGAGAGAGAGAGAGAGAGAGAGAGAGAGAGAGAGAGAGAGAGAATCCCACTGACAAAGTCTATGTTTAGCTGGCATGTATTCCAGTGCAGACCTTCCAAATAAAAAGAAGTAAACCCATTGGCCACTAGTAATTGAGTGACATTTGTGTATAAGACTTAAGAGAAAAGGTACCTACTCACTTCTGAAGGATCTGTTTTTCCTGGTTCAGAATTATTCAGGGATTGCTAAGTACTCAGGAGACCAGAAAAGGAGATGATTGCATCTTTCCCGGGACCTCGCTGGACAGTGTTTATGTGTTTTCAACACAGCATTTCTTGGTCTGGTTTCCTATCCAGGGGCTAAATTTTTAAACTCCTCTGTCCCAAGTGTCTCATCTGAGTGGTGAGAAACTGAGTCCCAAGGAGGACTTGCAGGTACCACACTGTGCACTCTCTCAAAATTGTCTCCTCCCATTCCTTGCCACACAACCTCACACCAGCTTCCTGGAGATGCAACAAAAAGCTTTTCTCTCACTTTGGGGCCATTGGCACGTTCAGCTTCCTGCTTCTGGGACCTCTGAGAAGCCAGGACAGGGGTGATCCACGCTTGCTTGCTCTGTCTGCATTCGTGTGCATCCTGCTATCTCTTCTGCTTATCAGCTACTTCAGAATAAATGACCTCAAAGCTCAGTAGCATAAGACAACTATTTATTCTGCTCATAGACTGCGTGGCTAACATGCACCCAGAAATGGGACCCCTCTGGAGTAACCGAGGACGCAGACCACAGGCTCCCACCTTCCATCCTCCTGGCAGATGGTTTTGCAGCTCATTTCAGAATGACCCACAATGTGCTGGCAGTGTGACCCACTTGAGGATATTTCCTGGTGGCAGCTAGTCCTAGTTTGTATTGGGCTCCTTGTGCTGCATTCCCTGCAATAAAATTACTCCCAAGAGCTGCTTTGAAAGGAACTTATACTGAGACGCTGAATTCCAAGCTTCTCTAATACGGAAGAATTAGAAATAACGATGGGTTCTCTGCTTCCTAGCGGGGGCCCCTGGTGGTAGGTATATGTCTCTGTCAGTCAGTGTGGGACAAGGAGAAAGCTGCACACCAGCGGATCTTCAACTAAGTAACCTGTGGGTTTTTAAAGCCATTTCTGAAATGGCCACATAAGAAACTACCGAAGTCTTTAATCACAGATATAGGCAGATTCTAAAACTCCCTCCAAGTAATGAAAATCACAGTTGTGGTGGTTTTTTTTCCTTAAAATAGGCCAGTAGCACCTAAATGCTCACATTCCAAACACTTAAGGATTAGAAGACACCATTATTGTTGGTTTGATGTGAGAAATGTTCCTCAAAATTAAAGGATGTTTTTTTCCTAAACTGAAGTATGCATTAACTGGTAATAAACAAACCCAATCGAGTTTAGATAATATGTTTATTTCTAAGTGCACTAATAAATAGGACTAAGTCATCTAAGCCATAATTTCATGGATATTATTACATAGGTAAGCCCTAAGCATTTTTTGTTTAAAAAGTGAATTCATACAAATTTCAGAAAAGATTTTAACGTTATATGTTATAAACAATATACAAATTATATGCATCATATAAATATATATATACTGTGAAAAATTATGAAGTCGACATGAAAATATGACAAAGTTGTCAGGATAAAAGTCATGGTAGTGCCATGTGTCATGGTGCAAGCCTATATATAATCCCACCACTGAGGAGGCTGAGGCAGGAGAATCTCCATGAATTTGAGGCCAGCCTGGACTACTTAAAGAGTTAAAGGCTAACCTGAGCTACAAAGCGAGACCTTGTCACACAAAAAAAAGAAAAAAATCATGGTAGCAAATATTTCAATGGTTTAATAAGATGACTTAATATATATTTAAATAACAAATATTTTAAATGGCTCAATAATTTTTTAATTTTGTAAATTTACTTTTATTCAGAGACTGTGACCACTTAATCACACCCACTCACTCATACAAACCTAAATATCCAAGCCTGCTGCTCCCTCTTCCACTTATTAATTACATTGGAATAAATTACCTCAAAACTTAGTGGCACAAAACCAGAATTTATTCTGCTCATAGACCCTGTGGCTAACGAGTGGACAAAGCACAGAACAGCAGGTTTTCTCTGCTGCAGGTGAACGGAGATGACAGGGTGAATGCAGGTGACGGGGATGCTTGAGGTTGTGGCTGGGGGTCATCTCTTCACACGCAGGGCAGTAGATGTGGATGATCAGAAAGAACAACTTTCCATGCGGCCTTTCTGTATGGCCGGCACTTATGCAAGGAAGTGGCTGATCCCAAGAGTGAGAATCCTAAGAAAAGAACAGTTGGGCAGCAACTATATTATTTTTTCCATCCCAGGTTCAGAAGACACACGACATCATGTTTGCCGTCCTCCATATTTCAAAGTATCACCAAGCCCTTTGTATCCTTATGGATACAAAGGGATCAAAGCTCTGGAGGAGAATGTGGTACTGAAAATACTGTTTTGGCCTTGGAGTTAAAATTGTAGTCATTCTGTGTCTTGCCAAGACCCCAAGACTAGGAATCCTTGACATGGATTTACTTTACTTTCAGAAAATCCGGATTTCATGTTTCATATTATTGGAAGCATCAAAGTAATAAAAAAATCACATTATTTAGAAACAGTATGAGGGGATTCATAGAGGAATCAGAATACCAATGGAATGGCACCAACAACTCCTGTGACTTGTGACAGCCGCTTACTTTAGGCTTATAACTATGGCCAAATAAGAAAAGTGTTGCCATTCTTAAGGAATGGAGGCTCAGTAGTCATCTTTCCTTTTGGTTTGTTTTCTCAGTTAAACACTCTACAGGTCCTTAAGGAATAAATGTGTTTGGGGCCTTCTAAATAGTAGACACATGAACTTTTCCAAAATTTATTCAAACTAAAACCACTCCACCAATCTAAAAGCAGTAGCTCTTTGAAGAGGATGCAATCTTACAATTTATATGAAATTGTTGTACAGTTCATTATGGGTTAAAAATTACAAAGGTTGGGGACGGGATTTAGCTCAGCGGCATAAGTGCCTGCCTGGCAAGTGCAAGGTCCTGAGTTGGATCCCTGGTACCTCAAAAAAAAAATTACAAAGGTAGGATTAATATTAGAAAAACATTCAATACCAACAGTAATGCTGAGAATGAAAAATTGTTTCCAAACCCCAGGCTTCCTCAGGATCTCTCTCACTGTCATTGAGCTCCTGCTATGTGAGGTGAGGGTCAAACTGAATGAAAACATTTTTTGTATTTTAGAATAATGTGTATTTTCCTGCACAGAACTTAGTTATAGGTAAAGGAGGTCACAGCTCAAAGCAAAGGCTCAGTTGTCCTATACTAATCACAGAGAATTGCTCAGTCTTTGCATGGATAAAAATACTATCAAGTGAACCTGAAGCCAGCCACTGGTTTTGCCAATTAATGAAGGAACCAGAGGTTTATAACGTGATCCTCAGGAAAGTAATTGATTGGGACTGAGGTTCACTTCATTGCATTCCTTTAGTATCCTTTTCCTCATTGACATGAACTCAGTCACCAACTTAACGGTCACAGTGCAGACACACTGCAAGCTCCACGTTTATTTTTGTTTTGGAAAAGTTTGGATGTGAGTTCTATCTTAAAGGAAATATGAAAATATCTACTGTATTACACAAAATTAGACATAAAGGGAAAACTAAGAAGCAACTAGAAAGAGCTAGAAAGAATCTTTGGTATGAAAGATTACAATGCGTTCTCTAAGTGAGAAAGACAGCAATTCTAAAATTAGTACTGCTCTCAGATCTGAAGTTATAATCCTAAAGATGGGTATAGTAACAGAAATTAATTCAACATCAATAAAAATAAAAAAGATAATATGAATGACACATGGTGGACTTCTTCAAACATAACCAATTTTTGAAGAGCTGTTGTCAGACAGGGTCATTTTTCATATCTCAACAGCAAAGCAAAATATGCTATTAGAAGACCTGTGGTCCAACTAATGGAAATGCCTGAAGATATTGTTACCTTTGGAGACAGATAGGGGCCTTCAGGGCAGATAGTTGGAAAAGCAGAGTTTCTCCATATTCACCAGGTAAACATTTTTTTTCTAGGCATTCCCTTTAGATCCTCCAACCTTTGAATTAGACTATGAAAGTAGAATTCTGGAATGAATTTGGTTTTACAGTTAGCCCACTAGGAATACAATGCCTGTATCAGTCAGCATAAATACACCAGAATGACTTCAGTGTGAAATGTATGTGTGTCCTAGTTTGTAAACCACCTCTAATGTCTGGTTCACTTGACTCAGGCCTTCAGAACCAGCTAAGCTGGGGTGAACTGACAAGACCAAAGCCTCAGCAGCCACATACGGGAACTGTTGTAGTCAGGGGTTGCAAGGAGAACGATTACATACAGGACACATAATTTATAGTATTATTTATAATGGACACTCAAGGAGTCAAATATAAAAAAAGTGCAAGAAATCTCACCACAATACAAAAGAGCTAGAAAATCCAGCCAAGAGCCTAGATCCCTTGGCAATAACCTGAGTGAGTTCAGCTGAAACCTAGAACCCATGACAATGACTCATGCAAATCTATTTCATGGATCTGTGCTGGGAAGGCCCAAACATCAGCAGTGGACACCAGAAAGTCTATGCCAGTGGGTTGAAGGATCTGTGCCAGAAGGGTAAGTGCTCTGTTCTGAAACTAAGAAGTGATGCTCAAAATAAGGACCAGGGCTCCCCTGAAAAGTACTACAACCATCCTCAGTGACAGTGAGGTCCCAAGTTCCTCTGACAATGAGAACAGCCAAGTACATATCAGAAAGCCAGTGTGACAAGCTTCTCCTGGAAATTAAATAGCAAACATCTTCCCCTCCAGAGCCAGAAGGTGATGCTCAATGTAAGAGCCAAAGCTCCCCCAAAGTGATCCACTGCCATTCTCAGCGACAAGGTCCCAAGCTTCTTGGATGATAACAGCCGAGTTCATGTCAGGGGAGCCAGCATGACAAACTTTTCCAGGAGAACCAATGACTCCAGACCACACCAGTTCAGAGAACCCAGAATGCTCCTCTTCCTCACTAGGTCTCCTGTTTATGCTGCAATAGTCCTCAGGTGGGTCATCCACACTCAGCACCACGCTGATTCAGTTCAGCTGGCGTTTAAATTGACCACCAGTTACCAATTCCTGATAGGAAGAGACTCCAGTAGAGTAAAGACCAGATTTTCACCTCATCAAAATATAAATTCTGGGTCCAATCTGGACAGTCAGTTCATCTCCCTCAGTAACAAATCATTTCATAGATTTCCTTAACAGAACATTTAATCACATTACTTACTGAAGTTCTCCTTCCGAAAACTTTTAGCAAAGAGAATTCTCTTTTAAATTGAATAGTTTAAGTACAGTGACAGTTGGACTGATTAAATAACCTCTATGAAAAGCTGTTAATATGTATTGAAGCATACCTAAATAATATACTATGTCATTTGACTGTTTTCAGCATCCTTGCTGTAGTTCTAATGTCTCCACCAAAAGTCACATTGAAATTTAAACCCCATTTTGAAGTATTTAATGGATGGAAACTTAATTTGACTTTTTGGAGGTGGGGCCTTTGAGAGGTAATTAAATTTAATAAAGCCATAGGATTTGAACTCTAATCCAGTGAGACTGTGACTTTATAAGCAAATATTAATACATACGAAGGAAGAGATAGATTGCCATGCAATAATAGAAGGATTTAAACACCTAATTTCAACAACTGCCAGATCATCCAGATGGAAAATCAAAAGGAAACACTGGATTCAAACTACATTCTAAAGCAAATCAGCCTAATAGATGTATGTATACAAAAACATAGTTCACCCTCTGGTGCAGAATCCACATCCTATTCAACTGCATATGAAACATTCTGCAGGCTATGTTAGCCCACAAAACACTCTTAAGAGGAGTGAAGCCATAGTAAGTCCACAGTGGAATAAAACTTACAAATTAATGGCAGGAAAAACTTCAAAATTTCATAAAACATGGAAATTAAACAGCATGCTCCTGAACAGCCAAATTGAAAAAGAAATTAAAATTTCTCTGAGACACATGAAAACAGGAACAGACCATACCTAAACCTGCAGAATTCAACAAACACTGTCCTAAGAGGAAAGCTTACACCTAAATCAAAAAAAGAAAGAAGATCACAAAAATTCAACTTCATTCCATCTTGAGGAACTAGAAAAAGAAAAGAAAAAGAAAAACTGAACCTGAAATTAGTACAAGAAAGAAATAATAAATATTAGCACACAGATAAATGAAATAGATACTAAAAAAAGATAGAAAACCACTTTAAGACTTGGCTTTTTAAAAAAGAATAATTTGACAAATCTTTAGCTGGACAATGGAAAAAAAGAGAAATCTCAAGTAAATAAACCAAAGAGAGAGAAAGATGTTACTATTGTACCACAGGAATAAAATAATCGTAACATACTTTTAATGGTTCTGTCATTCACTTTATTCTCCTCAAAAAATTAGTTATAGAGCTGTCATATGATCTAACTATCCCACTACTGAGTATGTATCTAAAGAAAATAAAATCAACATGCTCAAAAGACATCTGTATTCCCATGTTCATTACAGCACAAGAGCCAAAAATGTGTCTATCCTTGGAGCAATGGAGAAAGAAACTCTTCCATGGAATATGTTCAGCCATTAAAAATGATATTCTTTCATTTTCACAAACATACATAAACCCAGAGGACATTAAATGAAATAAGCCAACCACAAAAAAGACAAGCACTGCTCCCCTCACTCATATGTAGAATCTAAAAATGTTGATTTCATAGAGTTAGCAGTAGCATGGTGGTTATCATCAGTTAGGGAAGCAGATATTGGTCACGTCACACAGAATCACAGTCAGAAGGCATGAGTCCACTCTGCTGTGCAGCATGGTGAGTCAGTAGTAATCTACTGCAGTCTCTTTTTTTATTTTATTTAAAAAGGGGGGAAAATAAGGCAAAACAGAGAAAAAGGGGTAGAAACAATACAGAATTTCAAAAAAAAAATGAGCAGTAAGAAATCACTAGTTGATACATTACATATTGTCTTCCTGGATGTAGTTGTTCAAGTTACAAAATCCAAGCATACAAAGTGGACATTCAAACAGTAAGGCTGCAGACAGTTCTGTTCTCTGATCCAGCAAAAACTTAGCAACATAATTATCAATCCTACACCCTTAAATATACATGCAGTTATATCCTTCAGAGCACTTGCTTTTCCTCCTTTTGCTTTTTAAGTCCATTATCTGTTTAGTTATATCATGTTTCAGGTTGCTCAGTACCTTACTGATCTGTTTTGTTGTTGTTATTTACTTTTTTAATTTTTTTCTTATTTATTATGATTTTTTATTTTATTTATTTATTTTATTTTGAAGGTAGTAAAATACAGCAGAACAAGACAGGACACAGCCAACTGAGGCAGTGCAGTGAAATCGGCACAAAACCTCACAGCAAGCCACTGGCACAACAGCAATAGGTACAATAGGATATCTGGTTTCCTTCACAATAGTTGTTCCTTCAATCAGGTAGAGCAATATTGAAGGAAATACTGAAATTATAAAAACAAAATATTGAATAGAGCAATACCATTGATCAGAACAGAGCAAAACAGAGATAAAAATATTCACCTTCAAAGAGATGGCAGAATAAAATCCCTCTTATTTGCTATATTGCCTATAGTCAAACTCCCAAGACATGCTCAGATCTCTGGCTCTCACTTGCTGGGGCGGGGGGGGTTGATTCTTAGCCCACACCCTGGTAGGCTCACAGCTGCCCACCAGAGTGGTGAACTGGCTGCCCGTTTTCCCAGCACCCCAAGGTCCAACGTGGCACATCACAGATCTCAGGAAACGCTGATATGGTTCTTGCCCTAGGGTGGCCGCGGCTTGCCAGGCCACAGCCACTTACCAGAGTGGAATCTACTGCATTCTTAAAAATTGCTGAGAATGAGTAAGTATTTTCACCACAAAAATAACTCTGTGAAGTAACGCATTTGTTAACTAGCTGGATTTAACCATTCCACAGTGTATATGTTCTACAAAATGTAAGACAAGAACTGTATTGCACATGTTCAATACAGACAATTTGCCTGCACATTAAAAATAATAATAAATTGGTGGAAGAAGTTGCATGCGTTCCTTCCCCAACTTTCCCACTGACTCACTGCCTGACATGAGGCTTCTCCCTGAAACTCCCTGGGTCTGTTTTCATGACCATCTGTAAAATGGGGAAACTGGGCTCTACCTCCCTGAGGAGCAGCAAGAATTGAGTCATGGTTTGCAGCATGCTTTGTGATTCATACATAAAAGGCACTACAAGAAAGCAAACTGCCACTGAGCATTACAAACAGTCTATATGCTAATTATTTTTAAAGAGGAGATGAATATTCTCCACTTGCAAAAAAAAAAATTACAGCAGCATGATGTTCGGGAGAATTTCCAAAACCAAAGTAGGTGATTGATGATTGGATTTTTTTCTAGAAATTGGAAATGTCATTCACAGGTGAATTACCAGGAGAGGCAAAACTGGGGGAGACAGAAAGTAAATACTTGGCTCTGGGATCTGGCAAAAAAAAGACTTTTATTTTCACATTGTGTACAGAAACCCAGCCTAAGAATATTATAAATAAAAAGTTGTCCAAGTGTTTAGCCAGCTACTTCGATATCATACTAGTCTGACCCTTGTTAAAGTTGGAGCAATGATTTCTACATCCTAGAGGTTGATAAATTAAGGATTAACCCTATAAGGTTTGTTCCTATATTAAAGAATATTAAAACTAAAAACTAAATTCTAAATTGCAGGATGAAGCAAAAGTGATGCAGTCTATACTTTAAATTTCCTATAGATACTTTAGGAGGAGGCTATGGATAAAGACATTATTTATAGCTTGTACTTAAAATATTTTACACCAAGTAATAATTCTGCTTATCTGTGTTGTGCTTATTTTTTACCTTTAAATTATATCTGTACAAGGGAAGAAGTAAAAATTTCCCTATTATCATTTTAGTTGATTTCCTTCTTTAAATGTCTTCTGGGCACTCTTGACTTGGGAAATATTATAATAATAATTATAATAATTAACATTTACCCTCTTCCAAATAAGAGAGTACTGTAACCTCAATGATCCAATGGTGATTGTCAATGTCTTCTCTATAATGTAAATTTAAGATGGGAAATTAGCAAGTAAAGTGTAAAAAGAGACAAAATATTTCCTAAAAAGTTAAATATTATGATTTTTTAAAAAGAAGATGAAGAAGAAAGAAAGAACATTTTGACCCAAAATGACTGATAGTCTCACAGTAACTAAGGGATTTCTACTGAAGAAATTCTACATTTCCAGTTCTGCAAAATCTGTTTTTGAGGGATTCAACATAGCTGGAGAGGAAGAGCCACATTGGAGCTACTCAAAGGAGATCAACTAAAAACACAAGTAATTGGAAGAATACATCCTGATGCCAAAATCAATCTGAAACAAGAAACTTGTAGATCAAATAAAACACAGATATAGGACTTTGCATAGTGGCACTCCAGCCCACAGGGCTGCATGCCCAGCAAGAATCACCACACTGTGAAGTCTCCAAGAAATGGGTGGTTTGCAAAAGTGTGGCTTATTCAAGAAAATTGAATACATTTGGAAATCAAGGCCCTTTCTCTCTTTTGCCTTCCTTCAGAAAGAGGATCCTTCAGCCTGGCAGCAAATTTCACCAGCACTGCTCCCTCCCCAATGCTGGAAAATATCATCAATTTTGATGATATTTTCATGTGAGTGAACATTGTCTCTAGTCTTTCTGGTCCATGTCAATAATCTTTTGCTTTCCCCTTCATTTTCTCCATCCTGTCCCCTACTGCAGTTTCCCAAAGCCTAAATGATCATCCTTTGTATTCCAGCCTTGCTTTTGCTAAATTCTCTTAATTTATCTCCTTGTTTTGTCCAGTATGGCTCTTAAATTTCCCTACCACATGGTAAAATCACTCTACTAAGGGGAAACTTTGTATACAAGTTCCTGAATAATGCTGGATTTTGTTATGTAACAGTAGGTCTTGCCCCTATGGTTTAAAAAAGAGAGACAGAGAAATGCCAACTATAAAGATGGACTTTCTCAGGAAACCTACAGTAAACATATATGAAAAAAATAGAGAGGCATAGGAAAATGATGGAAACCATAAATACCCAAGATAGGAAAGAAATGGAATCCATGAAACAGATTAAAACAGGTATTCAGGAAATATAAAAATTCCACTGAAAGTTTACAAAACCAACTGAATGAGAGTGAAGATAGAATATCAGATCTAGAAGACAGGATCACAGTTAGTGATCATGAAAAGAAAGATGGCTTAAGAAGAGCATGGTACCATGAAAAACAATCCAACAGCTGCAGGATGAAGCAAAACAAACAACATAAAATTGATCAGTCAGTGGAAAAGCAAGAGTTAGCACAAATAACATAAAAACCCTGTTCACAGAAGTAATTGCAGAAAACTTCCCAAGCATGGAAAAAGAATTTGACAGATAAGTAAGGCATATGAAACTCCAATTAGTCATGATCAAAATAAATCTACACCAAGGTATATAATAATCAAGATTCCAGAAATTCAGCGGAACTGACCATTAAAAGCTATTGCAGAAAAGGAACAAATCACCTATAAAGGAAAGCCCATCAGTATCACAACACATTTCTCAACACAAACCCTTAAATCAAGCAGAACTTGGAGTAAAGTATTTCCTGTCCTGACAGAAAATAACCTCCAATCCAGATTGATTTACCCTGAAAACCTATCTTTCAAATTCAATGAAGAAATAAGATAAAGAACAACTGAAGGAACTCATAACCACCAAACTAGCCCTCAAAAATGTTCTGAAGGATATTTTAGAAAGAGATAAAGAAGACTACAATCCCACAGATGCCAATTGAGATAATCTACCAGGCAAGACAAGCAATTAAGCAGAGGGGGAAATAGGGAATCATTAACAGGAAGGTAAAATAACAAGGATAAGTCAATACATATCAGTTGCAACCATCAGTGTAAATGGTCACAATTCACCAATCAAAAGAAACAGATTGGCAGAATGGATCAAGAGACAAGATCCAACAATATTGTTTTCTTGAAGAAAGTGTTTTGTAAATGGAAACTTCTTCATTTTCTTCCTTTCCAGTTTCAGGACCTACTCTGCAGGACCACATTAAGGCACTTGGAGTGATACATTCATATTTCATCAAGGTGACTTATGCTCTTGGATCCCTCTCACTAACTGTGATATTTTTCTTAAAATGTTCTTCTTGGAGCTTAAGCAGAAAGGTCAGTAGCTCTAAATTCCATATGTCAGTGACTATTTCCAATGCAGTTTCTATCTAGGGATGCACTTGGCTAAAAGTCAGCTTTTGGCCTTTTTTTCTGGGTTTTTTTTTTTCTGTTTTGTTCAGTTCATTCATAATACCATAAAGCTGACTTGCCCAATCTGCTTTCCTGGGCTGTTGCTTACCTCATGAAATGGAAAAGTTAAAGGTTTCTATAAACCGTCTAACCTCACTGACAGCTCTCTGCTTTGTGTGCATCCTACATGAGCTCTGAAACTACAAATTCAGCACTTTACCAAGCTGTTAATCTCTGTCCATGCCAAAGAGATGAGTGTACATACTTCATCTTTTCTAAGAACACATCAGTCTGGGGTCTTAACTCTCCAAACAGGGCATCCATGAAATCTTTTTAAAAGTACCGACAGTCCCATATCTTCTTGGCCTGGCTTCATTTAGGAAGAATATGTGATAAACACAAAAGAACATAATCCACACTTTCCAACCTTTAAGGGTACTTTCCATAATTTTCAGTGTTGACATCTGCTTCTTGATATTTTTTTTCAGTTATTTCTATGAGGAACCAAGGCAAAAGTGTTATATTGCACAAAGCATTACAGTCTTTGCTATTTGGAAGTCTTAACAAAAATATCTTTAAATCAAGTAATAAGGTAGAAATTCCAAAGTTTTCCAACTGGGTCAGTCTTAAAGAAAGAGAAATAGTGAGAAAGAAATAGGAAGAACACCTTGAAATGTTTTATTTTCAGCCTGTCTTAAATTTCACATCTCTCACTGGGATGAGCTATACTAGTCTTCTTTTAGCTCAGTTCTCAGGTGAGTCACCTTAAAACTTCAAACTGAAAAGTGTCCTGGTTCCAACAAGGAGCAATGAAGCTTCCCAGGATTTTGTGAAATAAAATGATTTATGAGCAAAATCACCTGAGCATATTTTTCAATGTTCTTTTAAACTTTTGCTTTTCCTGTGCCTCTGATCACTTTAGCTCAGATATGTACAGTGAGCTTTTTTATATAAAAGAATTAAAATAAAATGAAGATATTGTCAATCAGTAAAAATGCACTTCCAGAAATGCATTCATGCTGCATTATATGTTACCCTGTAAGACTATCAACATGGAATAAGACATCTTCTTAATTCCAGAAATATTAAAATATATGTGCTCTGGGTATATCAGACTAGTTAGTTAAAATAGAGCATGAGAGACACATAAGAAGTATCACTTTTCAACTTCTGCATGTCCCTGAGCTAATCATACTTGTTAAGGCACAGCAAGGAAGACTGTATTGAGGATTGATGGCAGAGGAACTTGCAAGGGGATGAAGAGATTGTTCTCAACTTCTAGCAGAGTATGAGATAGCAGGAATTCATAGCCAAGCAGCAGGGTGAGGATCAGCAGATGGAAAATTACTAAAAGAAACCATCAGAGGTGTCATGGTTTGGATCTTAAATGTCTCCTAAGAGCATATTTACTAAACATTTGATCTCTGGCCTGTAGCATTATTGGGAGGTGATGGAACTTTAAGAGGTGGGCTTGTAGAAGGAAGGGAGGACACTACGGGCTTGGCCTTGAAGGAGATACTGGGACCCTGTTCCTTTCCCTTTCTCTTTGCCCTTCCTGACTGACATGCGGTGAACAGACTTCATGCTCCATGCCTTCCAATCATGGTGTACAGTGCCACTACGGGCCTAACACAACGGGACCAAATGGCCATAAACAGAAGCCTCTGAAAAGTGAGCCAAAATAAATCATCCCTTCTTTGTTAAGTTGTTTGTCTCAGGTATTTTGTCACATTGCTAGAAAGCTAACACAAAGGGATGAAAAGGATTCTGGGTAAACTGACCAGACAGGACGTTTGGTGAAGACAGGCCCGGATGGTCAGGCATCACCTGGAAGATGATGGCAGATAAGGAATCTCATCAGTGGTAGGGATCAGACATCAGGAGCCACCAGATATCAAAGGTGTAGGGTTCTTGATGTGACTTACAAGATTCTTTGCTAAAGCTGCATTTTAGAAAGAGGCTCATAGATGGACACAGGAGAGGTTTCAGGAGACTGACCAAAGTTTAATCAAACAAAGAATCTTTGTCACATCATAAATTTCTCTATCTTATGTTCCTGCACTCACAAGCTAATAGTCCTCAAATATCTTCAAGCTCCTCTCTGATCAGCTCTAACAACCTAGTAAGCAAAACAAATCAGTTTGTAAAGCACTGCATTATTAGTTTAACTGGACTAATGTTAACAATGCCACCTTTACCAGTTATCTACAATAATGCAAAGTGACCAACCACACTAACTCATAGTGGTTCAAAATAATAAGCATTTAATTTGCTCAAGGTCTGTAGGTTGTTGATTTAAGCTGGGCTCAGGAGAGCAGTTATTCTGGCCAAAGCCTAGGTTCATAATCAGATCTAGGACAGCTGGTTCTTGACTGGTTTAGAACAATGTTGAGTAGAAGGCCTGGGACAACTCTGCTCTACTCCATGACTCTCATCTTCTAGCAGGACAGCCAGGCATGTTCTCGTGGCAATCACAGAGAAAGACGAACACGAGGAAAAGCAGGCAGGCACTTGTTCCTGTCTCTGAGTCATATTCACTAGCATGCCATTGTACAAGACAAGCCCTCCACTTGGCCCAAATTTAAGATGTGAGGAAGAACACCCATCCCATAGGGCACTGAACTCATTAAGCAACATAATGAGAGTGGAAAAGAGTGGTGGGAGCATGCAGAATGGGTGCTGTTAACATAATCAACCCTCCAGAAGACCTTTAATATCAGTTTAACTACTGTTTGAGACAGGGAAATTCTGACAATGCTAATTACTTTATGACATTTCTAATCCCTCTTTGAGCATCCCAACATTTTGAGCTACCAAATCCAAAGAGGATATCTAGTCACCTATCTTCAAAACACTTGAAACTGAGCCACTGACTAATTAAAATTATCAGTGGATGAAATTTTTAATGAGGAAACAAAATCAGCTCATATCCTGGGAACACGTAAGACAGTGGTAAGTTCATCTTTGTTCTAAATTTATACAGTGTAAAATTACTTTCTAATGAAGCGGCAATTTTTGGAGAAAGGTTGGAGTAAAACCTTTATTGCACATTAAGACAAATAAATGCAAGTTTGATGTAAGCCAGAAAATGAGGTTCCATGAAATAACAATGTAAAATCAATCAATGGAAATGTAAAGCTCATTTATTTTCACCTTATTACCTCACAGTTTGTAGCGATTCCAGCCCATAATCAGCTGGCTGCAAGACATGGTGGCGTGGCAGAGGTGAATGGCAGAGGAGAGACAGTCCACAGCAGGGTAGGCAGGAGGTGGCGCACAGCAGCAGCCAGCCTTCCTTTCTCTATTAGCCCATCCAGACTAGAAGCCTGCTGCCACCCAGACCGAGGTGGACCTTCCCGTTATCCACACTGAGAACTGTGCTAAACTAATCAGTGAACTAACTAAGTTATCACACACTCTTAATCCATATTCACATACCCTAAATCCAGCCACCTCCAAAAAACCTCACTTATGAGCACATGAGGCTTAGGGGGAACACTTAGATAAAACCATAACACTGAAATTCTAATTAGCAGGGCCACAACTCTTAGAGATAGTTAAATGAAACTGATTGTTTTTTGAGTATCTCTTAATTTTTCTTGACTCCATGATCAAAGTCATGGTAATGATAGTCACTTTTGACAAAAAAAAAAAAGAATGAATAAAATGATTCTGTTGGGGCAGCAAAATTATACCCCAGTCCTGATTCAATTCTTTTCTGGCTGCTTATCTGGAAAGGTTCTGTTCTCATTTGTGATGCATTTTTAAAATCTCTAGGACAATGTAGATTGCTAAGAAATTACTATACCACCGTTGCTAACACTTCCTTTACTTTTTATTTTTTCTTTTGTACTGAGATATGGCAGCAGATATACAGTACAATGTGGTAAAAGTCCTCACAGCAGTAAGCAACATTTATTCAATTTCTCTTTTAATCAGCTAGGAGGTTATTTTAGGCAGCCAGCAGAACTGAGGCACTTTCTAGGGACACAAAATACAGCAGTCTGCTCATCCACAGCAAATTCTATGATGCTACAACACTGTGCCTTTTCAGCAGTCCTTTTAGGGGACATGGAAAAATTCTACAGGCATCTTTCTTTTGTACACTTGAGATATCTCCTGCCTTCCCTTGATTTTCAGTCCAAGTTGTCATGTGGAATGAACAAAAAATATGAAAGTAGCTCTTTATAACAAAGGGTCTGTTTCTTCTTAAATCTAATATTGGTGCAATTTGAATAAGAACCCAACTAACAAAGAACCTTCATCATTAGAGTTTCATGAAAAAATATCAGGAAGTAAAAAGGCAAAATTATATTTTCTTATTCTTGAATGAAGAAGGTTTTACTAATAGCTAAAATGTACCACCATAACCAAAGTAGAGTTTTTTGTATTCTCTGCTCCCATTACTAAACACACCTGAATGCTTTTGGGAAATACTGTTTCCACGTCCAGCCCAGCCTCTCCCTACCTTAACCTTCTTTATGCTTCTATAGCATTGCTGAAATTTTTCTCCCAAAGGTCTTCAATGACTGTTTTACATTTTTATCTTATTGTAAGGTATAACTAACACATAAACAGAAAATTACATAAAACAGAAACAAACATCTATAAACTGTTACACACACACACACACACACTCACACACATAACACATCCTAACCTAATGATCTCCTGGGACAAAAAAGAAAACATCATCAGCAATCCAAAAATATTTCCTCATGCTCTCTCCCTAACACTATGCCTTCCCTCCTCCCTGTGGGTGATCTGTATCCTGATACTTTACACTGGAATTTAGTTTATCTGTTTTTCATTTCTTTAAGAGTGGACTGAAATGTCTGGCTTGTTATGGAACTGTGTCTCCTTTATTTCTTCAACATTCTGATGATGAGAGTCATCCATGCCACTCTATGCAGAAGTTCATTCATTTTCGTTGTTGTGCAGCCATTTGCACTGTGTGATGTTGCATAACTTATGTTACTATTGATGGACATTTAGTTCATTTCCAATATTTAGTTGTAACAAATAATACTGCATCTCTATACAGTCTTAATACACATGTATACACCTATCTGTCGGGTAACTAAAAGCCAAAGAGGATAAATTTATTAATACTCATAGATAATTTTTTTAAGCATACTAATTTCTACCTCCAGTAGTATGAGATCATTTCTGTAGCTCTACATTCTCTTCAACATTTGTTATTGTTTATCATTGTAATTTTAGCTATTTGGGTTTATATTGTACCTCCTGTTGTCTTTAGTTTGTGATTTTTTTTAATTACTATAATTATTTTCCATATGCTTTTGGCCATTTAGGTATATTCTTATGTGAAATGTTTCTCCAACTCCCTTGCCTTCTTTTCTATTGAATTATATTTTTCTTATTGATTTGTGGTGACACTAAACTCTTTTCAGCTACTTTTCATGTAAGTAAGTTATAACTTTTACTTCCTTAAAGGAACATCTTAAATTTGATGTGTTTTATATACTGAAATAACCTTAAATTTAGTACATTTAGGGGTCATTGTTTATAGAACCTTGCTTTATCTGAATTTTATAAGGATATTTTCCTGTCTTATCTTCTACAAGTGTGCTGTTTCTCACTTTCATTTTGATTGCAAATTTTCCTAGAATTGATTTTTATGTATTATTTGAAGTAGATGTAAAGAAAGTTTTCCCTTGAAGGATATCCCATTGCTGCAGAACCATTTACTTAAAAGACTCTTTCTGCCCACAGCTTTGCTCTGCTGCCTTTGAATGAAATAAATTGTTCTACTCAGCTGTGGTCTTTGGTTTGATTTTTTTTGTGTATTGGTACAACCTTCTCTTCAGAGTGTTGTGTACAGTTCAAAAGTCCTCCTCCTCTAAGCCAATACCCCTGGTTATACAGAAGGTTTGGATATCTGATACATAAGTCCTCTTTAACTTCAAGAATGCTTGCTATTCTTGAGCCTCTGCATTTTTACATACATCCATGTGTGCAGAAATTAGTATCTTTACAAAATTTTGCGAATCCATGAGAATGTTCTAGCCATCCATTTATCTGTGTCCTTTTTGTTTCTCTCAATAATATTTCATAGCTTTTAGTATATATTTCACTAGATTTACTCTTATGTGTTTTATATTTTATGTTAATGTACATAGCATTATTTTATTTTCTATTTGTTGTTGGCATATAAAAATTCTTTTGGAGCCTGCTCCCAGGCAGTAAGATCACCTGCTGCATCCCAGACCACCCTGGGCCACACACGGGGACAGGGGCCCAACTGGGCCACACCCAGCAACCTCCGAGCAGCCAGCAGGACCAAGATTCCAGCCTCAGGCCCTGACTGAGCACTCTGGCAGAATCCCAGCACGTGGAAAAAACTTGGAATTTAGCTCCCAGGGGGCAAACCTTGGACTACAGTGGATTAACTGTGCCAGTGCAGTGAGTATGCCCCTAAAATAGAGGTGTACAGTGGGTAAATAGGGCCAGTAGTAAAGCCCCCTCAAACTAACTGTCAGACCTTGGTGTGTCTGAAAAGAGTGTGGGTGACTGCCTCCTACACACAGAAATCATCAGGCAGAGTGAAAATGGCAAAACGAAAAAGCAAAATGCAGTCTCAAACATCTAGTCCACCAGAAGCAAGTGCAGGAGATATTGAAATAGAGGACCACAAAAGTAACACACCAGGAACTTCTGAAAAGATAGTGAGTGAAATTTTAAAAAAATGAAACTCCATGAAGCTATAGAGGAAATCAAATTAGAAGTACTCTCCCATGTAAAGACAGAAATAACAACCTTAGTAAAGGAATTGCTGAACACAGCTAAAGAAGAAATTGAGAAAAAAGTACAGGAACATGGAAAACTGATTGAAACCTTGAATGAACAACATAGAAAACATGCAGAATTCATGAAAAAAACTGAAAGAGACATCCAAGGAACAAGAAATTCTATTCAAAGCTTGCAAAACCACTTAAAGGAAGCTGAGGAAAGAATTTCAGACATTGAGGACAGGATCACAATTAGTGATCATGAAAGGATAGAACTTTTAAAAATAACAAAGCAGCATGAAGTGACAATCCAATAGTTTCAAGACGATACCAATAGCAACCATATAAGATTAACAGGCATCAGTGAAGAGGCAGGAGTCAATACAAATGACATACCCAAAATATTCACAGAAGTAATAGAAGAAAATTTCCCAAACATGGGGAAAGAATCTGATATGCAGACAAATGAGGCATATACAATGCCAAACAGTCACAATCAACATAAATCCACACCCAGACACATAATAATTAAGATCTCAGATATGCAGCATAAAAACAGAATACTGAAAGCTGTTAGAGAAAAAACACAACTCACCTACTGAGGAAAGCCCATTAGAATCATGGCAGACTTCTCAGCACAAACCCTCAAGTAAAGAAGAGCTTGGAGTGTGGTATTTCAAGCCCTTAAAGAAAACAACTTTTAACCCAGACTGTTGTACCCAGCAAAACTTTCATTCAAATTTAATGGAGAAAAAAGATACTTCCATGACAAAGAACAACTGAAGAAATTCACATCCACCCAACCAACCCTAGAAAGAGTACTGAAAGACATACTAGACAGAGATAAAAATGACCACAATCCCCAAAACAACAACAGAAAAAATCCACCATGTAGGACAAGCAATTAAATAAGGGGAAAAGCAGAATGCAAACAACTGGAACATAACATGGCAAAGTCAAGCCAGTACATATCAGTGATATCCATAAATGTAAATGGCCTCAATTCACATATAAAAAGAAATAGACTGACAGAATGGATCAAGAAACATGATCCCATGATATGCTGTATACAAGAAACATATCTGACCCAAAAGGAAACTCAAAGATTAAAAGTCAAAAGATGGAAAACAGTATATTCCATGCAACAGGAACCCAGAAAAAAGCAGGGTAACTATTCTAATTGCAGACAATGTGAACTTCAAACCTAAAATGATTAAAAGAGATAAAGAAGGTCATTACATACTCATTAGTGGAAAAATTTAAGAGGAAGAACAAACAATTATAAATATATAGGTACCAAATACAGGAGCACCCAACTATGTAAGACAGACACTAATTGACATGAAAAAACAAATACACAAGAACACAATTATAACAGGGGATCTTAACAGCCCATTGTCACAAAGGGATAGATCAACTAGAAAAAAGTCAGCAAAGAAATAACAGAACTGAATCATACCTGTGAGCAATTGGACTTAGTATATATTTACAGAGTATTCCAACCAACCACATCAGAATACACATTCTTCTCAGCAGTGCATGGGACATTATCCAAAATAGATCATATATTATCCCATAAAACATTCTTAAGTAAATGCAAAGGTATTGAAATCATCCCATGCATAATATCTGACCACAGTGCACTGAAATAGGAAATTAATGGCAAAAGAAATTGCAAAACCTGGAAATATATGGAAATTATATAATAACCTTTTGAACAACCAGTGGGCTACAGATGAAATTAAAGAAGAAATAAAATTATACCTACAATTCAATGAAAATATAGAAACAACATACTGTAATCTGTGGGATGCAATAAAAGCGGTCTTAAGAGGGAAATATATAGCAATAAATTGTCATATCAAGAAAACAGAATGAGCACAAATAAACAACCTAATGCTCCATCTCAAGCTTCTAGAAAAAGACCAAGCTAAACCCAAAGCTCATAGAAGAGAGGAAATTGTAAAGATTAGAGCAGAAATCAATGCAATTGAAACTAAAAAAAAAAAAAATCAATGATTCAAAAAGTTGGTTTTTTGAGAGAATCAACAAAATTAACAAACCCCTAGCTAACCTTATCAAGAGAAAGAAAGAAAAAACCCAAATTCATGCAATAAGAACTGAAAAGGGGGAAATTACTACAGATCCCATGGAAATTCAAAAGATCATGAATACCTACTTTGAAAATCTCTATTCACATAGAGTGGAAAACACAGAAGAAATGGACAGATTTCTAGAAACATATGAACTACCAAAGCTCAACCAAGAAGATATAGCAATTTTGAACAACCCAATATCAGCTATTGAAATTGAAAATGTAATTAAAAACTTACCAACAACAACAAAAAAAAAACCCAGGTCTGGATGGATTCACAGCTGAATTCTACGAGAAATTTAGAGAAGATTTGATGCCAATCCTCCTTAACCTCTTCAATGAAATTGAGAAGAAAGTAATTCTCCCTAAATCATTCCTGGAGGCAAGTATTACTCTGATACCAAAACCAGAGAAAGATCCAACCAAAAAGGAGAACTAGAGACCAAACTCACTAATGAACATTAATGCAAAGATTCTCAATAAAACCTGGCAAATAGAATGCAGCAAATCATCAAGAAGATTATACATCATGACGAAGTGGGGTTCATTCCAGGAATGCAAGGATGGTTTAACATATGCAAATCAATAAATGTAATACATCATATCAACAGAGCCAAAAACAAAAACCACACGGTCATCTCAATAGATGCAGAAAAAGCTTTCAACAAAGTCCAACACACGTTCATGATAAAAACCCTTCAGAAACTCAGAATATTTGGTGTCTACCTCAACCTTATAAAGGCCATCTATGACAAACCAACAGCCAACATTATACTAAATGGACAAAAACTGAAAGTTTTCACCTTAAAATCAGGAACAAGACAAGGATGTCCACTATCACCACTCCTTTTCATTATAGTTCTGGAAACACTAGCCAGGGCAATCAGACAAGAGAGAGAAATAAAAGGAACAAAGATAAGGAAGAAGTTAAATTATTACTATTTGCAGATGACATGATACTCTATATCGAAGACCCAAAAATCTCCATTAAAAGACTACTAGAGGTAATAAACAAGTTCAGCAGTATAGGTGGATACAAAGTCAATGCTCAAAAATCAATAGCATTCCTGTACACAAACAAAAAACTCACTGAGAGAAAAATTATGGAAATATCTCCCTTTACAATAACATGTAAAAAAATGAAATACTTAGGAATCAGCCTAACTAAAAAATGTAAAAGACCTATATGATGAAAATTATACTACACTGAAAAAGGAGATTGGAGAAGATATTAGAAAATGGAAGGACATTCCTTGTTCTTAGTTAGGAAGAACCAACATTGTGAAAATGGCCATACTCCCCAAACTGTTATACAGATTTAATGCAATCCCAATCAAAATACCATTGACATACCTCACAGATCTAGAGAAAACACTACTAAAATTCATTTGGAAACAGAAGAAACCTAGAATAGCAAAGGTAATGCTGGGAAACAAAGGCAAGGCAGGAGGCATCTCAATTCCTGACTTGAATCTATACTACAAAGCCACAGTGATAAAATCAGCATGGTACTGGCAAAGAAATAGACCTGAGGATCAATGGAACAGATTCGAAGATGCAAGCACAACTACAAAGACACTCCGCCACCTGATATTTGACAAAGGGGCTAAATATGTCCACTGGAAGAAGGATAGTCTCTTTAATAAATGGTGTTGGAAAAATTGGCTCTCCACTTGCCGACGACTGAAATTAGATCCATGCATACCACCATGCACAAAACTAAAGTTTAAATGGATCAAAGATCTAAATATTAAAACAGAAACACTAAATCTACTGGAAGACAAGGTAAATAGAAGTGTTGAAGGCACAGGGGTATGAACAAAATGCAAACTGCATGGGAAACACTTCAATGAATCAACAACTGGGATTTCATATTATTGAAAAGTTTCTGCACTTCAAAGGAAATCACCAACAGAGTGAAAAGAAAGCCAACAGAGTGGGAAAGAATTTTAACCAGCAACCCCTCAGACAAAGGTCTTGTGTCCAGAACATATAAAGAATTGAAAAACATCAAGCCCCCCAAATTCAAAGACCCTCTCCAAAAATGGGCATCTGAGATGAACACACAGCTCTCAGAGAAAGATATACAAATGGCAAATAAATACATGAAGAAATGTTCACCATCACTGGTCATTCGAGAAATGCAAATTAAAACAGCATTGAGATTCCACCTTACTCTGGAAAGAATAGCTGCCATCAAGAAATCAACTGATAACAAATGTTGGCGAGGCCTCGGGGAAAAAGGAACACTGCTCCATTGTTGATGGGAATGTAGACTGGTGCAATCATTATGAAAACCCATATGGAGAATTCTCAGAAGAGTAGGATTGGAAGCCCCATTCAATCCAGCTATCCCCCTCCTAAATATTTTCCCAGAAGAACTGAAAAGTTCATATCACAGTGATATATGTGCACCCATGTTCATAGCTGCACAATTTGTGATAGCTAAATCCTGGAAACAACCAAGATGCCCATCAACTGCAGAGTGGATGAAAAAGATGTGGCATTTTTACATGATGGAATATTACTTAGCTATAAAAAAGGATGATCTTGAGGCCTTCATAGGCAAATGGAGACAACTTGAGACTATCCTCATTAGTGAAATAAATAAGAATCATATTTATAAATATCACATTGTGTCTCTAGTGTAAAAAGTGATAAGAACTATAAGAATAATAAAACCCAAAATGTGTATTTGCTCTTTTAAAACAGAGAGAAAAAGAAAGGGCTCTAAGGGATATAACTGCATGTATGTTTGAGTGTGTAAAATAGATGACCATGTTGCTGAATCTTTGTTGGATCTTTGAGTAGAACTGTTCACAGCCTGACTGTTTGAATGTCTACTATGTATCCGTTAATTTTGTAACTTGAACAACTACATCCAAGATGACGATATGTAATTTATCAACTAGTTATTTCTTAATGTTTTTTCTCTTTTTTTATTTTAGAATTCTGTATTTTTGCTACCCTTTTGCTTTTTTTTCTCTTTAAATAAAAATTTTTAAAAAGCATAATTGCTATTGTAAAAAAGAGAGGAAATAGGAAATGCTATAAAAGATATAACTGCATGAATATTTAAGTGTATAGGATTGATGACCATACTTCTAAGTTCTTGTTGGATTGTTGAACAGATCTGTTTGCAGTCTCACTGCTTGAGTGTCTACTTTGTATGCTATAATTTTGTAACCTGAACAACTATTTCTAAAAGGACAATATGTAATTTATCAGCCAATGATCTTTTACTGTTTATCCTCTTTTTTTAAATTCTGTAATATTTCTACCTTTTTTCTGTTTTCTCCCTTTAAATAAAAAATTTTTTTAAAAATTCTTTTGACTGCATATATATAGTTTGTACTCAGAAAATATGCAAGTTATTACTTCTAATGATTTAATTTTGTACATGTAGTCACACTATCTACAATATAATGATTGCTTTACTTGTTCATTTCTAATTCAAGCAGATGTTATTTCTTATTCTTACCTTTATGTAGAAATTCCAGTAAAATAGCCTAGAAAAGACAACTCCAAGAATACTTTTTTCAAATATTAATCCTTTAAAATCTCACCATTAAATATGTTTGTTGAAGACTTAATATAAATTCCCCCTTTTTCCTTCTAGGTTAGCTTCGACATGTTATTATTAATGAATATTAAGTTTTACCTGTTTTTGCTGTCTATTGCAAATATCAAATGATTTTCTTCAATATTTCTTTACGTTAGATGTGTCTTCAAATGTTTAACCAATCTTGCATTTTTGTAGTTCTACTTCTATTGAGATACAGTTTGTGTTAAAAAATTCTCCCATTTTTAGTAGACAACTTGATGAAATTTGGCAAGTTGCATGCAGTCACATAATTGCCACCATAATTAAGGCAAAAATAGTTCTATTGCTCTTAAAAGAGTCCTCATTTCTAGACATACTGGTGCATTCCTATAATCCTAGTAATTCAAAAGCCAAAAGTAGGAGGACTGTACATTTGCACCCAGCCTAGGGAAGTTAGTGAGACTCTACCTCAAAATAAAACTTAAAAGAAAAGGGAGGAGTAGCAGGATTGGAGATGTAGTGGAAAACCACTTGCTTAACATAGGTTCTGTCCCCAGTACTAAAATTTTTACCTTTAACCTTTTATTTTTGATTAATGTCTTGTGAACTACAAATAGTTAACTGCTTGCCACATATGATAAATTTTGTGTTCCAAATAGAAAATTTAGTATGTTTACAGTTAATATAATCTGAGTTTACCTGTATCACATATTTAGTCCTTTCTGTTTGACTCATCTTTTCTTAATCATTTTTCTCTCCTTTCTAACTCTGGACATTTTTTGAAGGTAGTAAAACAAGATGGAACAAAGCCAATTGAGACAATGTAGTAAAATTGGTACAGAACTTCACAGCAGGTTACCGGGATAACAGTAATAGGTCCATAGTATATCTCATTTTCTTCACAATAGTTGCTCTTCCAGTCAAGTATAGGAAAATCAAAGGAAACACAGAACATTATAGACCTTATCAAAACAGAATATTGAATAGAGCAATACAATTTTCAGAACAAAGCAAGACAGTGATAAAAATATTTGCCTTCAAAGAGACAATAGAAAGAAATTCCCTTTATTTGCTATAATGCATATAGTCAACCTGCTCAGATCTCTGGCTCCCACTTGTTAACGGTGGTGGGAGGATGTTTGATTCTCAGCCCACATGCCGGTAGGCTCATAGCCGCTTACCAGGGAGATGAGCTGGTTTCTTGGTTTCCCAGTGCCATAAGTTCCAACATGGCATGGATCTCAGGAGACGCTGATGGTTCTTGCCCTGGGGCAGCTGCTCTGGACATTTTTATTACTCCATTTTTTCCCATTGTTAGCTTATTCACTTGCTGTGATTGTGTTTCCTATGTCCATGAAAGCTACAGTATTCACCTTTAGATTATCAAAGCCTTGTATCCCTAATAATTTTTCTCTCTTCCAAACCACTTCAAAGAATGGGAACATTTTAATTTTATTTATTCTTATTGAAGCTAGAAAATTTTGACATATTTTCTCATAGGACTCTGCTGTACTTTTTGGTCTCCATTCATTTAAATGTTTTCATCTATTCCTCAGTTTTACTGCACCTTATTCCTTCTTGTATTTCAATTTTTTTAGCCTGAATATTCCTTCTCTCTTAAGAGTAGATTATAGGTGATGAATTTTTCCAGTTTTTAATTACCTGGAAATGCTAGTCATCTATTTTTGGAAGATATTCTCTTGGGGTACAAAATTATCAATAAAAATTGTTTACCATAAGCACTTTTAACAATTTGAATATAATATTTCATGTCCTTCAAGTTTCATTGTTCATGTTCTGAAGTAAACTTGTCACGCTAGTAAGTTGTCATTTTGAAAATAGTTTGGCTTTTTCCCTTATGAATGCTCTCATCAATTTTTCTTTGTTTTTGGTTTCTAGATACTCTGTTATTACATACCTAAGCTGGTTACTTGTAATTCTCCTCTTTGGGGTCTGTGAGATGATTAAAAAAGTAGTTATAATGGTTGATACATTGTATCAACTTAAGAAGTCTAGAAGCTTAAGTAACTCAGCAGAGCTACAACTTGGGGTGTAGAAGACATGCCCTTACCCCTCTAGGATGTTCACTGTGTCAACTTGAGAAGTTTAGAAGCTTAACTAAATGATTCTTTAGAGGGTTAGGGGACTTGGTAAACATCCTGAGCTGTGCGTGAGGGCACAGAGATGGTATGAATGCTACATCCATCTGAGGACAGCAGCCTGCTTACAATGTACAGGAGAAAAAGAGGCTCACCCCCCACCTACTCTTCGCTCTTGCTGCTTTTGCTGTTTTCTGCCACCATGAACTATTGCCCTTCTGCCATGCACCACTCTGCCTTGGAGCTATTGATTACAGACTGAAACCTTCACAAATAGTGAATTACATAAGCTTTTCCTTCCTTAGTTTTGGGTGTCAGATACAAGAAAAACGTAACCAAGACAGTAGCTAAATATTTTTTTGCTGTCTTTGGAAAATTCTCAAATTCTATCTCATCATATATTGCTTTTGGTCCATTATCTCTCTTCTTTCACTGTCGTCTACACACTCTTCTCCATTTCCTGAGTTTAACTCTCCACATCTCACTTTGTATTTTGCAGCAGTAGACTTTCCATGTGGTTCATTATTATGCTAACACTTTTTTTGCCAGAATTCTCCTTTCATTTCCTAGAACACATGAAGTTACTGTTATTTTAAAGTTAAGTTCTGATTGCATCATTATTTGGAGACCCTGTGGATTTTTCTCTTATCATTTCATCTAATTTCAACCTATGTTTTCTTGTCACCCAGTGATTTTTCTACTGAATGTTAGATATGTTTACATAAAAACTAAAGAAGTAATTGTATAAATTATGGACATAGTAGAATTCTATGTTATATTCCTCCAGGAATAAAAAAAGATACTTTTTTTTTCTGTAGATGTTCAGGGCTGCTAACAATCTGGAATTGCTTTGAATTCCATTTCAGGGACAAAGGTAATTTAAAGCATGGCTTCATTTCTGAATCAGGGTTGTTTAGGTTCACAGTATCAGAGGTTTCAGTGTGTGGTCAGTTGCCTCTGTTGCTTCTAGTTCTGTGGCAAAACAGAAACATCATGACAGAAAGATGTGGTGCCAGAAATCTTGTCACTCCATAGCAGCCAGGAATGAGAGAAAGAGTCAAGAACCAGAGAGGAAGGGGCCAAGGACAAGAGTTAGCCTTCAGGATAACACCCCCATAAGCCATTCCCATCAATTGGGCATCACCTCCTATGTTTCTATTGCCTCCTACTGGTCCCACCCAATAATGATCTAACTCACGGATTAAACCATGATGAAGTTAGAGCTCTCAGGATCCAATCACCCAAATGCCTGTGCTCTGAACATGAGACTTTGGGGAACCTTAGATCTAAACTATAACATGCTTCCAGACTGTTCTATCTCAAACATGAAAGATTCTCTCTTTCTCACGCACTTTGATAAGTCTTCATTATTCTTCAAGATCCATGTCTTAGTTACTTTTTTCGTTGCTGGACAAAATGCCCAACAATCAAAGTTGAAGATGTAAAGATTTATTTAGCTCACAGTGTATGGAGCTGTCAGTCCATCATCAGCTGGCTCCAAGGCAGAGTGGCCCATGGAAGTGGGGCAGCCTTTCATAGCAGCAGAAGATACCAAAAACAACAAGAGCAAAAATGGGGAAAGCAAGCCTCTTTTCCTTCCATGTATTGTATGCAGGTTACAGGCCCTGGGATGGGCATAGCACTCACATCCCAAGGCCAGCATTAGACAGTAAGCCAATCACAAACTCTAGATTCAGTCACCTCCAAAAGCCTCCCCCCTACCATGACTACATGAGGCTTTGAGGGGAAATTCAGACACAAACCATAATAATCAGTTCAAACCTCACCTCTCTCATGAACACTCTGCAACTACTTGCTAAGGTCTTGGCTACTATGGTATTATTTGATTCAAAACATACCATTTGTTTCTAGAAGACAAGGAAAATCACTTATAAGATTGTCTAGAAGGCAATCTAAATCACTTGCTTTCTGCTCAGAATAAATCTGCTGTTTATCAAAATTTCCATCTATTGCTAACATTATTTCATTTCAAACTAGGCTTAGAACAGCAAAGCATATGAATTTTACACTAGAAAGTACGAAAATATAAAAATTCATTTTCTATATTTCTCATTAAATGCTTATTTTGAAAGCCATATATGCATATGGACTACTGGAATGATGATTCTCATCATCTACACTATTTTCCATAAAAATGAGGATTGGCACATTTTGTATTGCGTAGTGTGAATTTTAGTAAATACATAAAATGGGTTTCTTCCCAAAAATGTATAAACCAAATAAATTACTGCATCATGATTTTGCAGTGTGTGTTGCAGTGGTTCTGAGAACTGGGGGGATGCACAGAGCTCCCTAGCTTATGTCCTGAATGATGCATTTTAGCCTTACAATCCCGAAGTGTAGAAAATGAATAATCAAATCTACTAAGTTTGGCTTTATCTAGTAGTTCTTGCTCTGAGGAGTCTCTCTTTGTACACATTAGGCAACTTTATTCTGCTTTATGAAAAGTAATGAGAATGGGATGGCAGTATCTGAAGGAATATTTGTTCTGAACATCACCTTTTTGTAAGTGGACAAGTATGAGCTCATTTGAATTCATCATCTTTTCTTGTAAAACTTTGGGAAAGATAATATGGATTATTGAGCATATGGCTGATTAGAACTGCTTTATATGCTTCCCTATCCAGGTATGCACACACACACACACACACACACACACACACACACATACACACGCACACACACACACAAACAGTACATGACACATACATGACAGTTTGAAGTGGATACCAGAGTATAACAGGTATGTGGCAGACACATTGCACAGCACAGCACAATGATGCCTGGTGGCCTTATAGAGAAAGGAGATCACTAAGCATACAGCACCCACTGTCTTATCTGTCTAGATCAACCCTCAATTGAAAAGGACTTTGTTTAGCTGGAAAATGGTAAGGAAGAGGCCCCAACCAGACCCCATCCAAATGACAAAAGTATTTGCCTCTAAAGGATACTGCAGGCTTCTCAGGCCCTATGCCAGGTGACCATTGCACTGTACTTCCCCAGAGAAAATGTCCAACCTGCATCATGTCCTCTCCCATTCAAGTTCTTCTTGCACAGTATAGTCTTGAGACCTTGCCCACCTGGGGTCCCATGAAGGAGTCAGTGACTACCTTAGCATCTTAGTCAAACCAGCCCTGCTAACCTACCAGGTGGCCTCTCCTACTCTCCCATACATCAGGAAAGCACCTGACAGCCAGCCCTGAATGGCTTGATCTGTAAAGGCCTTGGGAATCAGAAGGGTGACCCTGCTCATTCACATTCTGTATCTAACGAGGAGCCCTGAGCAGCTGGACCCACAGAGATCTCAGGAAAAAGACAGGCAGTCCCATGCACCCTCCCTGGTCCTCAAGAAGCAGCCAAGTATGTCCACTCATTCTCCTGCCATCCCAGGAAGCAACCAGAGAGCCTCAGAAATCTACTCATGATCAAGGGAAACAGGTGGGTGATCCTTTCTGAACAACACAGACCATGGAGGCCCCCAAGGAGACAGTTGGAAGGATCTACCCAATCTGCTGCAGCCCCAAGGAGCAGCTGGGCACCCTGTTCTGAGAATCACAGCCCACTGAGAACAGTCAAGTGGGCTTTCCTGAATGGCTCCACTCCGAGGACCTGAGAAGCAATCAGCCTCACCTACTCACTTTTGCCGCTGGAAAGCAGAAGAACTACTCAGTCTGAGCAGTTCATACCCCAGAGGCCAAAGTCAGCAGTACAGCTCTCAGACCTTGTCAACAGGGGCCACCAGTAAACACCACCTTCAGCTTGGCCCTTAAATAATGAGCGGGCACCCTCCTATTGGACACATTGCCTTACACTTATCTGGGACCAGCCAAGCAGCCACATACCCACTCAACCCTCAGGAACAGATGGGTTTGCATCTGAAGTTACCACTCCCAGAGCCACTGGCAAACATGCCCTGTGTGACAGCTGCAGCCCAGCTGGGAGTAGAGTCCTACAGTGCCTATAGTCCAGGCCACCGAGATGTCCACAGGCTACTGACACTTCAGAAAAATGCCCACCTTGGACCAAAGCCAACATGGACTACTCCATGGTACCATGACAGGTGATCAGGAGAAAGCTTTCCTTAATGATATTCAACCTATAAAATTGTTCAAGGCAACTGATCCATCAGACCTATGGGACACCATGAAGTGAGCAAAATTTCATGTTATAGGTGACCCAGAAGAGTAGGGAAAAAATATAAAAAATATTTTCTGTGAAGTAATTGTTGAAAACTTTCCAAATCTTGCAAAACATATGGACATCCAGTTCCAGAAAACTCAAAGGAACTTAAGACATCTTACCAAAAAGAATTCTCTCCAAAACACGGTATAACTTTTAGAAGTACAATACAAAAACCACGGTAAAAACCAAAGTGTTGGGGGCCGGAGGTTCAGCTCAGCGGCCTAAGTGCCTGCTTGGCAAACGCGAGGTTGTGAGTTCGATCCCCAGCACCAAAAAAAAAAAAAAAATTGTTGAGTCAGATAAAAGAGACTTCCCATTAGACTAAGAGCAGACACAAGAAGATATACATAGGAAAATGTATGGCAGATACACAGTGGCTAGGTATATAGTTCAGTACTTGAGTGTTTGCCCAGTATCCACATAGCCCTGAACCACCTTACTGAAATATATATATATATATATCAACATAATTATATATATATATAATTGATATATATATCAATTATGTTGATATATATATATATATATCAACATAATTTGAAAATGCTCGGTATCACTAACCATTAGGGAAATGCAAGTCAAAAATATAACATGAGGGGCCAGGGATGTAGCTTAGTAGCACAGTGCCTGCCTGGCAAGCACAAGAGCATGAGTTTGATTCCCAGTATCTCCCTCCAAAAAAAAAATATATAGAATATATATGCAATAGATGTATAATATATATACATACATAATGTGGGGTTATCTCAGAATGGCTATTAATAAAGACAAGAAACAAAGATACAGAGGAAGGGGAATGTTGGTATACTATTAGTGGGCATGTAAACTAGTACAGAAACTACGAAAAAAGGATGGAGGCCACCCAAAAAAGTAGAACTAGAACTGCCATATGACCTAACAATCCCAATACTGGATATTTACACAAAGGGAATGAAATTAGTGTGTCGAAGAAACATCTCTATTCACATGTTCATTGCAATGCTATTCACAAGAGCCAAGATACGGGATCTATGGAGCTATCCATGAATGGACAGATGGGGAAAAAACTATGATATGTATACATAAACTGAATACTATTCAGCCACAGGAATGAATGAAATTCTGTCATTTGTACCAACATAGATGAGCCTGAAGGACACTATGTCAAGTGAAGTGGCAAGCACAGAAGGACAAATGCCTTACCTGGTCCCTTATATGTGGCAGTGAATCTCAGAGAAGTGGCAAACAGAAGGGTGGTTACCAAAGTCTGGGAAGGCTGTGGAGAGGGAGGATGGAGAGGGGATAGTTAGCAGCTATAGGAGTGCAGTTGGAGAAAAAGAATAACTTCTCTTGTTTTATAACCTAGTAAGATAACCATGATGTTAGACAGGTTTCCATTGCTGCGACAAAACACCCAACATATACAACTTCAGGGAGAAAAATGCTTATTTTGGCCATGGTTCCTGAGGTTCCAACTCATGGCCACTTGGTTCCCAAGCAGAGCCATCAAGGCAGAAGGCCGGTCAGGGGAGAGCATCTCAATTCACAGCATCTGGGAAGGAGAGCCAGTGAGAAGAGGGCAGGCTCCAGATACAGTCCTCAGCATCATGTTGTCCTGACCCACACAGATACACCCAGAAATGTGCTTTACTGACTTTCTGGGCACTTGTTAAGCCAATCAGGTTGACAAGCTCGAACACTACAACTGTGGTTGTTAACAGTTATTGTATATTTCAAAGTAGTTACTAGAGAGAATTCTGTATGTCTCTGGTATGGTAAATGGAATGATGCATGTCGGGGTGATGGATATACCAATTACTCTGATGTGATCAATGTATATTATATCCATGTATGGAAATGTTACACTGGGCTCCATAAGTGAGTGCAATCACTATGTCAATTAAACATTTAAAATGTACATTTTAAAAAGTTGCGGGAAGGATGGTCATAATAACATAATACATAGCTGAGATCTCCAAAGAAATTTTATAGTGGAGACAGGCTTGGAATGAAAAAGAAGAGAACTATTTTGGAGCATGAAACACTTTCAAAGAAGACCAGATTGGATAAGAGTGGGAATAGCAGGAAGGTGATGTTCCAATAAAAACTACAAAAAGAGAGATCTATGGATCTAGGGCCCAGAGGTCAGGAGAAAAAGCACTGGGAAGTAGGAAATAACAGAAGAAAAATACTTGAAAAGATTAAAGAGGGCACTATAAATATCCAAACCAATTCTAAGCCCCTCTGTTTTGTAGCAACAGAAGTCTCTGCGGAGTTGAAATCAGCTTCAGGGACAAATTCTAAGTTTCTTAAACCAAGTCGTTTCAAACTGGGATCTTGGACCAGCAGAATTAGCATTCTCTGAAAGTGGCTGGAAATGAAAATTACTGTCTGCCCCACTCAGACTCATTGAATCAGAGATCCTTGGAGTAGAATCCAGCTGACTGGGTTTCCAGCCAAGTGTGATGTTGTGTCAAAGTGTTAAGAACAATTGCTTATCCGACTGTGGAAATCCAGTTCCTTTAGACAGTGACACTGCTCGGATCAAACAGCACAGAGCATCCCCCCAGAAACAGTCTTCAGGTTGGTTGGATGCCTGGCCTGAGCTGACCTCACCCAACTGAAGAGTTTGAGTTCTCTTTGTGTCTACCCAAAAAACAAATAGTTTGGTATTTAGCTGAAATTGCCTCAGCAAAAGAGGGAATAAAGCTTAGCAGGAAGCCAATTCTTACAATGGTAGAGGACAGAGAGAAAGACTCTTGTGTTCAATGACTGTTGATCCACAGGGGCAGCAACCCAAAGCCTGCCATGTCTTTGAACTCTTCATAGCTGAGCAGGTCAACTTCTTGTTGTTTAAACCAGGGTAATGGGATTTTCTAGGAGGTTTATTCACTGACAGAGGTTGCAAACCTCACTACTTTGTAAGCGCCACTACTTCTGCCAAGGACTTGGGTGTCAGTAACCTGACATCAAATACTTAAGTAAAAAGTCAATAGCATTGGAAGGGAGGGGATTCTATAGAAAATAAGAAGTGTGAAAATTAAAGTCACAGTCCCAACCAATGACTGATACGAATGGGTAAAAATCATACCCAAGCTTGCACAATTCACACTATAGAGTACAGACTTTGAAACAGAAGGTTTCCTGAATAAAGATACTAGAAATACTAAATCTGGCATATGTCCATGGAAGAATGGTACATTTCGGCATGACCCATCTCCTCTAATTACTTCTATGAAAATAGCCTGACCGGCCTCTCAGAGGCTGATCAACAGTCCTGGCTAACTCAGAACTAAGAAGTCCCAGGCAATGACTTTCAGGGCTGAAATAGCCATAGACATGCTGGGGTAGTAGATCACTTTACTAGGTAGACATGTTTTGAACAAGAATCTACACTAAGCAGGTTTGAAAATTTACCTTTTACAGTGTTATGGAAAATAGACGGGTATTTTCTTTTAAGAAACACGTAACATTGTCAATCAGATTATAACCGTCCTTCTCTGCATCAGTACTGAAGTCTCTTGGATGGTTGTATGTAAATTTGTTTTCTTGGGGGACTTTTCAGGTGTAGCCATTGAGAGAGCTCTCAGCTAAGCAAATAAGAGTGCTTCCAAATGCCTTCTACACATCTTCCAGCAGTCACTGAAATTCCTATTTTCTCTGGGATATGAGATGAAATTCTGCTCTTATGAGAGCTCAACAATGAACAATGACTCTGGCTAAGACTTCCTACAATTTATTTGGTCCCCAATAAAACCTAAGAACCAGTGGAACAGATTAGAAGATGTAGACATAACTGCTAACACACTCAGCCACCTTATCTTTGACAAAGAGGCCAAAAATGTTCACTGGAAAAAAAGATAGCCTCTTTAATAAATGGATCTGGAAAAACTGGCTTGCTATATGAGACTAAAACTACACCAGTGTCTATCACTATGTGCTAAACTAAAGTCAAAAATGAATCAAAAATCTAAATCTTAAAACAGAAACACTAAATCTACTGGAACATAAAGTAGGTAAAAATCTTGAAGACGTAGGGGTAGGCAGAGACTTCATGACCAAAACTCAAACAGCACAGGAAACATTTCAAAGAACCAACAAACGGGACCTTATCTCATTAAAAGGCTTTCACATATCCAAAAAAAAAAAAATCAACAGAGTGAAAAGACAACTCATATAGTGGGAAGAAATTTCAGCCAACTCCTCAGACAAAGGACTTTTATGTAGAACATATAAAGAATTGAAAAAAAAATCAGAGCTCCCCCTCCAACTTCAAAGATCCAATCCAAACATGGGCAGTTGACATAAACACACAACTCCTCAGATGAAGAAATACAGATAGCAAATAAATATATGAAAAAATGTTCAACATCATTGGTCATTTGAGAGAAGCAAATTAAAATAACACTGAGATTCCATTTCACCCCAGAAAGAATGGCTATCATCAGCAAATCAATTAACAACAAATGCTGGAGGGGCTGTGGGGAAAAAGAAACCCTTCTCCATTGTTGGTGGGAATATAATCTGGTGCAACTACTATGGAAATCAGTGTAGAAATTCCTTTAAAAACTAGAATTAGAGATCTCATGTGACCCAGCTATTCCCTGTCTAGATATTTTCCCAGAAGAATTAAAAAATCACACCAAAGCAATAAATGTGCATCAATATTTATAGTAGCATAATTATAAAAGTTAAATATTGGAAACAAGCCAAATGCCCATCAACTGAAGAATGGTTAAAAAAGATGTGGTATTTTATGCAATGGAGTATTATTCAACCATAAAGAACAATAAACTTGAGAGATTTATAGAGAAATGGACGCAACTAGAGACCATACTCCTAAGTGAAATAAATCAGACTTGCATGCATAAACAACATATTACCTCCCTAGTGTTAGAATCAGAAAAAGTAAATAAGATCCAAAATGTACAAAAGATATTGTGAAATGGGATGAAACTGTTCAAAACAAAAGAGAAAGTGGAATGGTGGAAAGGATAAAAGAAGAAAGGGAAAAGGAAATGTGTGTGTGTGTGCGTGTGTGTGTGTGTGTGTGTGTGTGTGTTAGGATTGTTATACTACCAATTGCTAATAGTCCATTGAAAAGAAAGGCCTGTGTCTATATTGTTTGCTCAACTTTTCATGCCTGTATCTTGTAATATGAACAACTACTTTGAAGATAACAGTGCACAATGTACCAACCATTGTTACTCTCTTAGAATCTTGTTTTGAAATTTTGTACCACTGTTTTATTAGGTTTTTTTTCCTTAACATAAAGCTAACAAAGCACAGAAAAATTCCTTAGCTCCCCAAGATGTGTCTTTTGAAACTGAAACACACCTCTACAAGGAACAAAAATTAAAAAAAAAAGCATCCATGCAAATTGTATATATGTCCTGCTTCTGCACCAAGTGCTTCTCCTTGTAACAACCCATACACAATATGGAAATGCACCAAAATGAAAATGTTCCCCTTAGGTCAAATAATGATGCCTAACATAGTATAAGAATTTATCCATTACACCAACTTTATCAGTGAATCACAGACAGAAATACAAAAGGCACGCATTCTCCAAGCTCCAGAGAGATGGTGACTTTCTTTAAATTTATGTCATATAGCAATATTTTATAAAAACCAAATACAAAACAGTAAGTTCATTTTATGCTCTGAGATTAAACACAAAAAAGTCATTTTGTTTTGGCAGCTCTAATAAAACAATTTAGTTTTAAAACACTGATACGAAGAAATGGGGAGTATTATGTTCTTTTACCTAATCAGCCAACTATCTGTTTTCATGACTCTCTGTTCATTATCCTTCTCATCTGACTGGGGGTGTGTAATGCTCTGAAATTTGCTTTTGCTGTTGCTATAGAATATTTTTCCTGTGGAAGAGCATAGGTTGCTGCTGGATTTGACATGTGAGGAGCAGGTGGTCCAATTTGGCATTCTATAAATCCAGCAGCTTTTGGGTCCCAGACCTGAACCAAGGTGAAAAAAAGTAAAATAAATTTTCTGACCTCTGCAGATTTCCAAAGGACAAATGTAACTACGGGCCCAGCCGGTGACTGAGGGCTGGGGAGAAGAAGAATGGTGCAACTTCAGTGGAAGATTACAAGACTGTGACAACAGAGCACCTGGTGGGTCACAAATAGGGTGAACAGCAGTCATCCCAGAGAATGAGGCAGCTGGGGCGATGCTGCCAGAACTGGACCAGAAGATAACACATTGCCCAAAATTGACAACCGAGCTTCCACATTACGAAAACAGAGAGATACACTTGACTAACACTAGAATTTCTTCTCTAATGGTTTGTGTTGTACAGAGCAAAAAACTTTAAGGACCCCGTAAACTAACCTTTCTCACTGGGCCACAAAATCTTATGATCTAATTTTCTAAAGTCCAAGGATATCCTTATACTTGACAAGACTGTGCATTATTCTAAAGCTAATGACCATTTCTTCCAGGAAGAATGCATACACAATATGTCATTGTTCCCTTGCAATTTAATCGCTAACATTTGACTAATAAAATCCTCATGACAACCCAAGGAAGTGTGGGTGCCATCGCTGATATCATTCAGCAGATAAGAAAACAATGAATGCACAGATCCTCAGTGAGCTGCTAAGTTACCCCTGCAGTGAGTGGAAAGCACAGTTCATCCATGCATGTATAACCAGGGGCCTACACTGCTAAACCATTAGAGCTTGCTGTTTTTCTTAAAAGAAACAACTCAGTCATACTCAAAGTTGGTCACTAACAATGAGTTTTTGGAAAATGGAGTAAAATTGTCCTCACTCTCTCCAACAGTTTTCTTTCAAACTGTTGCAGCCAAAACTCACTTGGGTAGATACCAGGGAACCCTTTCTCATGGCAGAATCTTCTCTTCCTTTTCCACTCCATTGCTACCTGGCCCTGTTCCCCTGGCTGTACTTGGGGACAGAAGCTTGGGAGGCTGCTCAGACCTCATTCCACATCCAAGTTATTTATTTACATGGATCCCCAGGCTGGGAGGAAGCAGGACAGTCTCCTTCAGAGTGAAGCAGCTTTGTAACAAATAACCCTCTCTTTTTCTTCTGGTAATTGTCTCCTGGGGAAGTTCGTATGATTATGGGAAGACCCTTCGATGTCAGGGAAGAGAAAGGAAATAGGAATGAGGATATAAAGAAGAGCAACCTGTAAAACACAAAAGCCATGCCCATGACTTCAGCAGGCACATGGACTCGTTGAATCCTGTTCCCAGGACAAAAGGCAGGTTTGTAATTAAAAAAAAAAGACATTTGCATTTTCTTAAGAGATCACTTGTTTGGCAACAGTTAGGGAATAGGACAAGTACACAAATTTATTCACTCTTTCAGAGGTTTCATCCAAAAAAGACAGAGGAACCTGGGACCTGTCAAGGCAGAATTGAGCATTTTCTCCTGCTTAGGTCTCAGCATACCAAACAGGCCCCTTGAGACTCGCCTGTGGTCCTCATGCCCTAACCGACTCCAGTATACAAAGGAGAACACTGGCCTATGTGTCTGAACTTGACCACTGTCTCTTCTTTTCCTCTTTTGTTGTTCTGATAGCCTGGATTTATAATTCCCTCCTGTTGTTCTCAGTTTTTTCATCTGTAAAATGAAGCTTTCAGCTCAATGTGCCTAGGGTTCCTTAAGCCTTTATTGCCGGAGTCCAGCTGCGGCAGGGCTCAGGGGTCCCAAAGGTGGTCAGGGAGTCGGCGAGTGAGAGACAGAAGACACTGCACACCAGTCTGTGAGTGAATCTGAATCTAATTTATTTTTTAGAAGCTGGAATATATATTTGCTAACTTTTGGCAGCAACCCAAACCCCAAGCAGGAAGCGTCCCAGGCTTAGGGCCAGGTAGGGACAATCTTAAACAATATGTGTTAATCAACTTTTTTTACCTTTGTAACATTTTACTCTTGTTACTTAATTATCTTGGAAAATGTAAGCCGATGCACCTGGATGCCCACAGGAGGGAGAGATAGAGCGGCAGCTGTGAAGCTATCATGCCGCTCCCTACATTTTTTCCCTTATCACTTATGGGAGTATGGCAGGCCCTGTGAGGATAGCGCCTTGAGTCTTGGGTCAAGGACTCTTCATATGAATCCAACCAGGCCTTACCCATCATGGGCCTTCAGGACAGCAATTGGTCCTGTGCCTGTCTTAGGTGGCCGGTGGCGTAACATATGTGTCCTAGTTGCCCGTCTCTGGCTGCCTGTAGGACAGCGCCTGTCTTAGGTCAAGGACTCTTCATATGAACCCAACCAGGCCTTACCCTTCGTGGGCCTGCAGGACAACAATTGGTCCTGTGTCTGTCTTAGGCGGCCGGTGGTGTAACATATGTGTCCTAGTTGCCCGTCTCTGGCTGCCTGTCCAGTGTCTCAGGGCAGTTGTCTCACAGGAATTTTGTAAATCCTCCTCCATGAGCTCTTTCATTTAAAGCTTTTGTATAAACTCTCTCATACTACTCACAGAAGGTAAAATTTCACAATTAGTTTTCACAAAATTATCTAGAGGGTTTCTAGTAACTCCTCTGGAGTTTCTATTTTCGATTTCATATTGAGTATTACATGAAAATATATATATGTGAATTACACAAATTACAATTATCAGTACAAAACATTACAAGATCCTTGCGCCCAATCCCCACATGCGGTGTCCTTTTCCTGGAGAAGCGATTCCTTGAAGCGCTCTCCTCCACCCATGGACCTTGTCACAAGGCGTGGATGGACTAGGACGCGGCACTTTATGATTGTTTACTGCTGGGTCTGAGGCTTAGGGAAGAGAAAAGCAGGGAAGAGGAGGGAAGGCGAAGGGAGACGAGGGGAGCAGAGCACATGGTGGGCTCCTAGAGGTTGGCTTTTGACTAGATCATACTTAAGGTAGATCTCAACCTGCAGGAAAAACAAACCACATCCAACAGAAACAATTCCATTTTGTTGGTGCATCCCAACTGCACCAAGCACTTAAGTTGGTGAGCACGTTACTAGGAAAAACTGCCCCTAAAGGCTCACTTAATCTGGCCATAATCAACAAGTGGGCTGCTCCATTTGACCTTCATTACAAATAAGAATACAGAATTAAGCAGACCTCAGACCTTGGCACATGGAGGAGGCTCAGCTTCCGGGGACTCTACCTGCTGTCCTCCTGGACCCAACCAGATGTAAGCCAGGTTGCCTTCATTATTTGTAAAAATGAACAAGAAATGCTGCCCTGAAAAAGGAATGTCCTAGTACCTATCACATCAGAACAGGCACTTGACAAGGGTGAGACTAACAGGTAAGTAGGGCATAAAAGTTAAAGAGGTAAAATCACATGAGTGGAACCCTGGAAGGAGACAAGCACCTCCTTAAATTCTGCACCCAGGATCCTACTAGTGCAAATCCCAAACTTGCATGACATTTGCATGTATTTGAATCATGAGGGTGACAGGAAGGCATCTGGCATCTGCTTAATTCCTGGATCTTTTTTATACTGGAAGCCAACAAAATTCAGCTGGCCTAGACCCTGGACTACCTCAATACAGGTTTGTGGACTTGAATTCCTTCATTTCTCCTCACCTTGTTAATCAGTTGCTCATGAAAATTTTTTTTATTTTATTTAAAGAGGGGGGAAGCAAAAAAGAAAAAAGGGTAGAAACAATACAGAATTTCAAAAAAAAATAAACAGCAAGAAATCACTATTTCATACATTACATATTGTCTTCTTGGATATAGTTGTTCAAGTTACAAAATTAAAGCATACAAAGTGGACATTCAAACAATGAGGCTGCAAACAGTTCTGTTCACCAATCCAACAAAAACTTAGTAACTTGGTTATCAATCCTACACAGGTTAAGTATACATACAGTTATCTCTTTTAGAGCATTTTCTTTTCCTCCTCTTGCATTTTTTTAAATTTTTTTATTTAAAGAAAAAATTTTGAAACAGAAAGAGGGCAGAAACAATACAAATCTCAAAAACAAAACAAAACAAACAAAAATAGTAACCAGTAAAAAATCATTAGTTGATAATTACATACTTTCCTCTTAGATGCAGTTGTTCAAGTTACAAAAGTAAAGTCCACAAAGTGGACATCCAAACAGTGAGACTGCAGTCAGTTTTGCTCATCCATCCACACACTCAAACATACATGCAGTTATATCCTTTAGAATACTCTCTTTTCCTTTTTTTTCCTTTACAATAACTATAATCCATTCTTGTAAACTACTTAGAAGTTCTACACATTTATAAGTCTCCACACATATACCTAGCCTTTCTGTATTAAAGGGAGAAACAAATCAAAACAAGTCAGCAATACAAATTCCTAGAGAAACACAAAATGAAAAGAACATACAAAAACACAGCACTAGGTGATCTACAGTAGTCACTATGATGTCTCTTCTTATTTTCAATAAAATTGTCTATATTTTCAAATATAATATAAACTTAGCATTGCTTTACACCATTAATAAAATCTAAACATTGGAGACATCATAGGACTTCAAAGGCAGTTAACAATCAAACCAGAATGGGTATCCTATTGAATCCTGTCATCTTCAGAGTAGTTGCCCCTACTCTCAGACTCGACACTCTCAAGCATACCAGATTCAAATAAAATCAGTCAAGATAAAACAGTGATATAACCAATCTTCTCTGTCTTATCTCTGCCATGCTATTTTTCTGTTGTTATTT